>WEDG01003015.1:0-35137 GCA_017591395.1 Schistocephalus solidus
ACACACTATTCTGACCGTGGCTGAGAAGCTTCTTCCATGACCATTTCACACAAACCCAAGTTTTAACTGCAGAACCTAACTTACCTGCAGCACTTCGATCTGGGCTGAGAAGATTCTCAGCACCATTTCTGCACTGCAAACCGAGCATTATTTCAATACCTACTTTACATCCACCTATTCTGACCTTGGCGTGAAGCATTCAAACACCATTTTCTACCCAAACCCAGTATTAACTTCAGAAACTAACTTACCTCTCACCTATTCTGACCGTGGCTGAGAAGCTTCTTCCATACACCATTTCAAAACACAAAACCCAAAGTATATAACTTCAGAACCTTACTACCTGCACCTTTCTGACCTTGGCTGAGAAGCTTCTTCCATGCACCATTTCTACACTCAAACCCAGAGTATTAACTGGAACCTAACTTACCTGCCTATCATGAGATTTGGCTGAGGCTTCTTCCATACGCATTTCTGCACACGAACCAAATTGGCTTCAGAAACCTAACCCACCTCCACCTATTTCGACCATGGCTGAGAAGCTTATTCCATACACCATTTCTACACAAACTCCAAATATAAACTTTCAGAACCCTATAGCTGCACCTTTTTCTGACTGTGGCAGAGAGCTTCTTCCATACACAATTTCTACACAAAAGACCGACATTAGCAGAGAGCCCTAACTTACCATCACCTTTATGACGATTTGGCTGAGAAGCTTATTCCATACACCATTTCTACACACGAACCCAAAATATTAACTTCAGGAAACTAACTTACCTCCACCTATTCTGACCGTGGCTGAGAAGCTTCTTCTTTACACCATTTCTACCACAGACCCAAGTATTAAACTTTCGAGACCTGACTTACCTTTCACCTATTCTGATCGTGGCTGAAGCTTGCTGTGACACACCATTTATACACAAACCTTAGTATTAACTTCAGCAACCTAACTTACTGCACCTTTTCTGACCGTGGCTGAGAGCTTCTGCATACATAACTCACAATCATCAAACCCAAGTATTATACTTCAGAACCTAACTTACCTGCACCTTTTTCTGACCGTGGCTGAAGCTTCTTTCCATACACCATTTCTACGCAAACCCAAGTATTTACTTCAGATTCACTGACTTACCTGCACCATTTTCTGACCGATGGCGAGAAGCTCCTTCCATACACCATTTCTACACACACAAAACTCGAGCATTAACTTCAGAACCTAACTTACCATCTATCTTCAATGTCCTTGGCTGAGAAGCTTATTCCATACACCATTTCGAAACACAAACTCAAATATAAACTGCTAGAACCTAGATAACCTCCACATATTCTGACCGTGGCTGAGAAGCTTCTTCCATACACCATTTCTACACTCAAACCAAAGTATTAACTTCAGAACCTTACTTACCTGCACCTTTTCTGACCATGGCTGCTAAGCTTCTTTAATACACCATTTCTGACACACAAATTCAAATATAAACTTCAGAACCTTAACTTACACTGCACCTTTTTCTGACCGTTGCTGAGAAGCTTTTTATGCACAATATCTACACAAAACTCAAATATTAAACTTAAGAACCTAACTTACCACCACCTTTTTCCTGACCGTTGCTGAGAAGCTTCCTCCATTCACCATTTCAACACACAAACCCAAAGTATTTACATAAGAACCTAACTTACCCGTACCTATTCTGACCGGGCAGAGAAGCTTCTTCCAAACACAATTTCTACACACGAACCCAAATATTAACTTTAGAAACAAACTTACCTCCACCTATTCTGACCGTGGCTGAGAAGCTTCTTCCATACACCGTTTCGAAAACACAAACTCAAATATTAACCTTCAGAACCTAACTTACCTCCACATATTCTGACCCTGGCTGAGAAGCTTCTTCCATGCACCATTTCAACACTCAAACCCAAGTATTAACTTCAGAACCTAACTTACCTGCACCTTTTTCTGACCATGGATGCGAAGCTTTTTTATACATCATTTCTTCACGCAAACTCAAAGATAAACTTAAGAATCTTACTTACCTGCACCATTTCTGATTATGGCTGCGAAGCTTCTTTCATACACCATTTCTACACACAAACTCAATAATAAACTTCAGAACCTAACTTACCTCAACATATTCTGACCCTGGCTGAGAAGCTTCTTCCATGCACCATTTCTACACTCAAACGCAAGTATTTACTTCAGAAACTAACTTACCTGCACCTTTTCTGACCATGGCTGCGAAGCTTTTTTTAATACATCATTTCTTCACGCAAACTCAAAGATAAACTTCAGAATCTTACTTACCTGCACCATTTCTGATTATGGCTGAGAAGCTTATTCCACACACCATTTCTACACACGAACCCAAATATTAACTTCAGAAACTAACTTACCTCTACCTATACTGACCGTGGCTGAGAAGCTTCATCCATACACCATTTCGAAACACAAACTCAAATATAAACTTCAGAACCTAACTGACTTCCACATATTCTGACCATGGCTGAGAAGCTTCTTCCATACACCATTTCTACACTCAAACCAAAAGTATTAACTTAAGAACCTTACTTACCTACACCTTTTCTGACCATGGCTGCTAAGCTTCTTTCATACACCATTTTTACACACAAATTGAAATATAAACTTCAGAACCTTAATTAACTGCACCTTTTTTGACCGTTGCTGAGAAGCTTCTTTTATGCACAATTTCTACACACAAACTCAAATATTAACTTTAGAACCTAACTTACCTCCACCTTTTCTGACCGTTGCAGAGAAGCTTCCTCCAAACACCATTTTAACACACAAACCCAAGTTTTTACTTAAGAACCTAACTTACCGGCACCTTTTCTGACTGGGCAGAGAAGCATCTTCCAAACACAATTTCTTCACATAAAACCGAGCATTAACTTCAGAACCTAAATTACCATCACCTATGATGAATTTGGCTGAGAAGCTTATTCCATACACCATTTCTACACACGAACCCAAATATTAACTTCAGAAACTAACTTACCTCCACATATTCTGACCGTGGCTGAGAAGCTTCTTCCATGCACCATTTCTACACTCAAACCCAAGTATTAACTTCAGAACCTAACTTACCTGCACCTTTTCTGACCATGGCTGCGAAGCTTTTTTTATACACCATTTCTACACACAAACTCAAATATAAACTTCAGAACCTTACTTAACTCCACCTATTCTGACGTTGGCTGAGAAGCTTATTCCACACACCATTTCTACACACGAACCCAAATATTAACTTCAGAACTAACTTACCTCCACCTTTTTCTGACCGTTGCTGAGAAGCTTCCTTTTCACCAAACACCCATTACTTTAGAAACCTTACTTTACCTGACCTTTTTCGAATGGTTTGCAAGCTTCTTTTTCATCACCATTTTTAAGACACAAACTCAAGTTTTAACTGAAGAATCTTACTTACCAAGATTTTTTCTGACCATGGGCAGAGAAGCATCTTCCATACACAATTTCTTCACACAAAACCGTGCATTGACTTTAGAACCTAACTTACCATCACCTATAATGAATTTGGCTGAGAAGCTTATTCCATACACCATTTCTACACACGAACCCAACCATTAACTTCAGGAACTAACTTTACACCACCTATTGTGACCATGGCTGAGAAGCTTCTTCCTACATCATTTCTACACACAAACACAAATAAAAACTTTAGAACCTAACTAACCTGCACCTTTTCTTATTATAGCTGTGAAGATTCGTTTATACACCATTTCTACACACAAACTCAAATATAAACTACAGTACCTAACTTAACTCCACTTTTTCTGACCGTGGCTGAAAAGCTTCTTCCATAAACCATTTCTACACACTCAACAAAGTATACACTTAAAAACCTAACTAATCTTTACCTTTTCTGACCGTTACTGAGAAGCTTATTCCATACCTAATTTCTTAACACAAAACCGAGCATTAACTTCAGAACCTAACTTACCATCACCTTTAATGACCTTGGCTGAGAAGCTTATTCCACACAGCATTTTTACACACGAACCCAAATAATTACTTCAGGAACTAACTTCCCTCCACATATTCGGACCGTGGCTGAGAAGCTTCTTTTTAACACCATTTTTACCCACAAACCCAAGTATTAATTGCAGAACCTGACTTACCTTCACCTTTTCTGATCGCGGCTGAAAAGCTTGTTGCACACACTATTTATACACAAAAAACCTTAGTTTTTACTTCACAACCTTACTTTCTTCCACCTATTCTGACAGTGGCAGAGAAGCTTCTGCTTAACACCATAACTACACACAAACCCAAGTATTTACTTCAGAACCTTACTCCCATGCACCTTTTCTGACCGTTGCTGAGAAAGATTCTTTTATGCACCATATCTGCTTACAAACTCAAATATTAATTTCAGAACTTAACTAAACTCCACCTATTCTGACCGTGGCTAAGAAGCTTCCTCCATACACCATTTCAACACACAAACCCAAGTATTTACTTAATAACCTGACTTACCTGCACCTATTTTGACCGTGGCAGAGAAGCTTCTTCCATACACAATTTCTTCGCACAAAACCGAGCATTAACTTTAGAACCTAACTTACCATCACCTTTAATGAATTTGGCTGAGAAGCTTATTCCATAAACCATTTCTACACAGGAACCCAAATATTAACTTCAGAAACTTACTTACCTCCACCTATTCTGACCGTGGCTGAGAAGCTTCTTCCATACACCATTTCGAAACACAAACTCAAATATTAACTTCAGAACCTAACTTACCTCCACATATTGAAAGGCTAAGAGGCTCTCCGAAGAAAAGCGACTAGCTGAAGAGGTTAACTTTGCCGAAAACCCTTCGTACAATGTTGCAAAACTCTTTTCGCGGACTGTAAAATCGCAGAGAAAAACTCAGTACCCTGTACTTCGAGATGCTTTTTGGAAACCCTATAGCTGACGCTAAGTTGACGGCTGATAGCTTCAATGCTTTCTTGTCTAGAACTTTCAGTGAACATTCGGTCGCCCCCTTTCCAAACGTCCGGGTTTGGACCGGTAACGTCCTCGAAAAACATAACTTTTACCCTCTGGGACGTAACCGTAGCCATTCGGCGTTCTCGCCAATCTTACAGTCCTGGACCAGATGGCGTCCCGGTCAGCGTTCTAAAGGCGGATGCAAATGATATATTTCCGTCACTTCTGTATAAGATATTCAATCTTGCTCTTGAAAGTGAAACCTTCCCTATTTTTATGGAAGGAATCGCACATTTTGCCTATACCCAAACACGGCAGAACTACGTCATTTGACGACTTTAGGCCAATAAATACACTGCCAGCAGCCTCGAAGATATTAGAGACCTTGATTAAAGACAATTTGATGCGTCACCTAACAGAGAATAACCTACTTAATGCGGTTCAGCATGGGTTTTATGAAAAAAGATCTTGTGACACCTGCCAGCTCTCTTACTTTGATCATGTGCTACAATCTAGAGATAGTGGTTTTGCAATTTACACCGTTTATTTCGACTTCACTAAGGCTTTTGATCGTGTTGACCACGATCTCCTCCTGCTGAAACTTACCTCCTTCGGCATAGGTAACAAGCTTCTGAACTTAATATCCTCCTATTTGAATGATCGCGCACAACGGGTAAAAATTTCCGATGTTATCTCCAACCCCACGCACGTGAGGGTGGCGTTATTCAGGGTAGTGTACTCGGCCCGCTTCTATTTTTGCCTTTTTGTGAACGATGTTCCTGATTGCTTTCAGTATGGTAGGCCCTTTATGTACGCTGATGATTTAAAAGTTGCCTATCGTTATAAACCGGTCGATCGCCACATTGTGCTTGAGCTCTTACAAAAGGATCTTCAAGCCTTCACTCAGTGGTGTCGCACATGGCGCCTTTCGCTCTCTTGGCACAAATGCTCCGTTATGGTTAGTTGTGACAACCATCAGCCTCATCTAAGCATAGACGGTCATGACTTAAATGTGCCCGGGTTTATAACGGATCTGGGCATATCATATTCTAGTAGTCTTAATCTGTCAGAGCACTGCGCCCTGATTGTCTCTAAAGCACGCCAAACCACTGGGTTTATTCTCAGAAATTTTAAAACCCTCAATATTAGGACCAGCCTTTTATAAAATGTATGTCAGACCTAGTCTGGAATACTGCTCGTTTCTATTTAGCCTTCTGCACGCGAGTGAACGGAGGAAGATAGAATCAGTCCAGCACTTCTTTACTAAAAAGAGTTATTACTTCAGAGCACAGAAACTTGTCCTACCAACAACGCTGTGAGCTTACAAGCCTCGACCCGTTGTGGCTTCGTAGATTACAGAAGGGACTATTTTTACTGTTCAAGCTTTTTAAACGGTTTTTACCTTTAACCCCCTTACATCCCTGAGGCAGCTCAACCACTGTCGGCGCACCAATCATAGAGATGTATTCTTATTTCTTCCTTTGGCACGCACCGTTAAATACCGTCAGTTTTTTTCGGTAAATGCTATAGCAATCTGGAATAAACTACCCAGAAGTATTAAAATTCAGCAAAACTATCCTTTGTTTACGAGAGCTGTCACTAGTTTTTCTACATTCAGGACACCTTCCGCGAATTTTTGGGTGCTGATTCTCTGGAAGCTCTTTTCCGTTCTGATGGCGTCCACGGACTCTGAATCCTATGCCGGACTTCATGCTGAAGGCAATATTGCTGGCTCTGCAGTCCGTAATCGGGTTATTCCTCAGTCTACAGCTAGCAGCCGCTCGCCGGCATACTTGCTGCTAGTACAGAAGACCAGATCCACAACACCGAAAGGAGAAGTATTACACTGTGCACCTGTGTCAACACTTCCCTGTCCTAAACTTTAATCTGTTCAACAAGCTGCAGTTTTTTCTCCTGAAAATACCTTAAAGAACGATCAGGAGTTTTTTTTCACTGTCAGCTGGACCCCTTACTGTATATATCCCTTTTGACCTTGCCTGTTAACTGGCAATAAATCAAATAATAATAATAATATTCTGACCGTGGCTGAGAAGCTTCTTCCATACACCATTTCCACACACAAACCCAAGTATTAACTGCAGAACCTTACTGACCTTCACCTTTTCTGACCGCGGCTGAGAAGCTTGTTGCACACACCACTAATACACAAACACCTTAGTATTAACTTTACAACCTTACATTCTTCCACCTATTCTGACTGTGGCTGAGAAGCTTCTTCTTAACAACATTACTACACAGAAACCCAAGTATTTACTTCAGAACCTTACTTACCCACACCTTTTCTGACCGTTGCTGAGAAGCTTCTTTTATGCACCATATCTACACACAAACTCAAATATTCACTTCAGAACCTAACTTACCTCCACCTATTCTGACCGTGGCTGAGAAGCTTCCACCTTACACCATTTCAACACACAAATCCAAGTATTTACTTAAGAACCTTACTTACCTGCATTTTTCTGACCGTGGCAGAGAAGCTTCTCTCATACAAAATTTCTTCACACAAAACCGAGCATTAACTTCAGAACCTAAATTACCATCACCTATGATGAATTTGGCTACGAAGCTTATTCCATACACCATTTCTAAACACGAACCCAAATATTAACTTTAGAAACTAACTTTCCTCCACCTATATTGACCGTGGCTGAGAAGCTTCTTCCATTCACCATTTCGAAACACAAACTCAAATATTTACTTGGGAAACTAACTTACCTCCACCTATTCTGACAGTGGCTGAAAAGCTTCTTCCATACACCATTTCGAAACTCAAACTCAAATATAAACTTCAGAACCTAACTTACCTCCACATATTCTGACCGTGGCTGAAAAGCTTCTTCCATGCACCATTTCTACACTCAAACCCAAGTATTAACTTCAGAACCTAACTTACCTGCACCTTTTCTGACCATGGCTGCGAAGCTTTTTTTATATATCATTTCTACGCACAAATTAAAAGTTAAACTTCATAATCTTACTTTCCTCCACCTATTCTGAATGTGGCTGAGAAGCTTCTTCTTAACAACATTACTACACAGAAACCCAAGTATTTACATCAGAACCTTACTAACCCACACCTTTTCTGACCGTTGCTGAGAAGCTTCTTTTATGCACCATATCTACACACAAACTCAAATATTCACTTCAGAACCTAACTTACCTCCACCTATTCTGACCGTGGCTGAGAAGCTTCCACCTTACACCATTTCAACACACAAATCCAAGTATTTACTTAAGAACCTTACTTACCTGCATTTTTCTGACCGTGGCAGAGAAGCTTCTCTCATACAAAATTTCTTCACACAAAACCGAGCATTAACTTCAGAACCTAAATTACCATCACCTATGATGAATTTGGCTACGAAGCTTATTCCATACACCATTTCTAAACACGAACCCAAATATTAACTTCAGAAACTAACTTACCTCCACCTCTTCTGACCGTGGCTGAGAAGCTTCTTCGATACACCATTTCGAAACACAAACTCAAATATAAACTTCAGAACCTTACTAACCTCCACATATTCCGACCGTGGCTGAGAAGCTTCTCCATGCACCATTTCTACACTCAAACCCAAGTATTAACTTCAGAACCTAACTTACCTGCACCTTTTCTGACCGAGGCTGAGAAGCTTCTTCCATACACCATTTCGAAACACAAACTCAAATATAAACTTCAGAACCTAATTTAACTCCACATAATTTGACCGTGGCTGAAAAGCTTCTTCCATGCAGCATTTCTACACTCAAACCCAAGTATTAACTTCAGAACCTAACTTACCTGCACCTTTTCTGACCGAGGCTGAGAAGCTTCTTCCATACACCATTTCGAAACACAAACTCAAATATAAACTTCAGAACCTTACTTACCTCCACATATTCTGACCGTGGCTGAAAAGCTTCTTCCATACAGCATTTCTACACTCAAACCCAAGTATGTACTTCAGAACCTAACTTAATTGCACCTTTTCTGACCGTGGCTGAGAAGCTTCTTCGATACACCATTTCGAAACACAAACTCAAATATAAACTTCAGAACCTTACTTACCTCCACATATTCTGACCGTGGCTGAAAAGCTTCTTCCATACACCATTTCGAAACACAAACTCAAATATAAACTTCAGAACCTTACTTACCTCCACATATTCTGACCGTGGCTGAGAAGCTTCTCCATGCACCATTTCTACACTCAAACCCAAGTATTAACTTCAGAACCTAACTTACCTGCACCTTTTCTGACCGAGGCTGAGAAGCTTCTTCCATACACCATTTCGAAACACAAACTCAAATATAAACTTCAGAACCTAATTTACCTCCACATAATTTGACCGTGGCTGAAAAGCTTCTTCCATGCAGCATTTCTACACTCAAACCCAAGTATTAACTTCAGAACCTAACTTACCTGCACCTTTTCTGACCGAGGCTGAGAAGCTTCTTCCATACACCATTTCGAAACACAAACTCAAATATAAACTTCAGAACCTAATTTACCTCCACATATTCTGACCGTGGCTGAAAAGCTTCTTCCATGCAGCATTTCTACACTCAAACCCAAGTATTAACTTCAGAACCTAACTTACCTGCACCTTTTCTGACTGAGGCAGAGAAGCTTCTTCCATACACCATTTCGAAACACAAACTCAAATATAAACTTCAGAACCTAATTTACCTCCACATATTCTGACCGTGGCTGAAAAAGCTTCTTCCATGCACCATTTCTACACTCAAACCCAAGTATGTACTTCAGAACCTAACTTACCTGCACCTTTTTCTGACCGTTGCTGAAGCTTCTTTTTATGCACATTATCTACAAACAAACTCAAATAATAACTTTAGAACCTAACTTACCTCCACCTTTTTCTGACCGTTGCTGAGAAACTTCCTCCATACACCATTTCAACACACAAAACCCAAGTATTAACTTAAGAACCTAATTTACCTGCACCTATTCTAACTGGGCAGAGAAGCTTCTTCCAAACACAATTTCTTCACACAAAACCTAGCATTAACTTTAGAACCTTAATTACCATCACTTATGATGAATTTGGCAGAGAAGCTTATTCCATACACCATTTCTACACACGAACCCAAATATTAACTTCAGAAACTAACTTACCTCCACCTATTCTGACCGTGGCTGAGAAGCTTCTTCCATACACCATTTCGAAACAAAAACTCAAATATAAACTTCAGAACCTAACTTACCTCCACATATTCTGACCGTGGCTGAAAAGCTTCTTCCATGCAGCATTTCTACACTCAAACCCAAGTATTAACTTCAGAACCTAACTTACCTGCACCTTTTCTGACCGAGGCTGAGAAGCTTCTTCCATACACCATTTCGAAACACAAACTCAAATATAAACTTCAGAACCTAATTTACCTCCACATATTCTGACCGTGGCTGAAAAGCTTCTTCCATGCACCATTTCTACACTCAAACCCAAGTATGTACTTCAGAACCTAACTTACCTGCACCTTTTCTGACCGAGGCAGAGAAGCTTCTTCCATACACCATTTCGAAACACAAACTCAAATATAAACTTCAGAACCTAATTTACCTCCACATATTCTGACCGTGGCTGAAAAGCTTCTTCCATGCACCATTTCTACACTCAAACCCAAGTATGTACTTCAGAACCTAACTTACCTGCACCTTTTCTGACCGTTGCTGAGAAGCTTCTTTTATGCACATTATCTACAAACAAACTCAAATAATAACTTTAGAACCTAACTTACCTCCACCTTTTCTGACCGTTGCTGAGAAACTTCCTCCATACACCATTTCAACACACAAACCCAAGTATTAACTTAAGAACCTAATTTACCTGCACCTATTCTAACTGGGCAGAGAAGCTTCTTCCAAACACAATTTCTTCACACAAAACCTAGCATTAACTTTAGAACCTTAATTACCATCACTTATGATGAATTTGGCAGAGAAGCTTATTCCATACACCATTTCTACACACGAACCCAAATATTAACTTCAGAAACTAACTTACCTCCACCTATTCTGACCGTGGCTGAGAAGCTTCTTCCATACACCATTTCGAAACACAAACTCAAATATAAACTTCAGAACCTAACTTAACTCCACATATTCTGACCGTGGCTGAAAAGCTTCTTCCATGCAGCATTTCTACACTCAAACCCAAGTATTAACTTCAGAACCTAACTTACCTGCACCTTTTCTGACCGAGGCTGAGAAGCTTCTTCCATACACCATTTCGAAACACAAACTCAAATATAAACTTCAGAACCTAATTTACTCCACATATTCTGACCATGGCTGAAAAGCTTCTTCCATGCACCATTTCTACACTCAAACCCAAGTATGTACTTCAGAACCTAACTTACCTGCACCTTTTTCTGACCGTGGCTGAGAAGCTTCTTTCCATGCACATTTCTACACACGAAACCCAAATAAACTTTTCAGAACCTAACTTACCTCCACCTATTTTCTGACCGTTGCTGAGAAGCTTCCTCCATACACCATTTTCAACACACAAACCCAAAGTATTAAACTTAAGAACCTAATTTACCTGCACCTATTCTGACTGTGGCTGAGAAGCTTCTTCCAAACACAATTTCTTCACACAAAACCGAGCATTAACTTCAGAACCTAAACTTACCATCACCTTATGATGAATTTGGCTGAGAAGCTTATTCCATACACCATTTTTACACACAACCCAAATATTTACTTAAGAAACTAACTTACCTCCACCTATTCTGACCGTGGCTGAGAAGCTTCTTCCATACACCATTTCGAAACACAAACTCAAATATAAACTTCAGAACCTAACTTTACCTCCACATATTCTGACCGTGGCTGAGAAGCTTCTTCCATGCACCATTTCTACACTCAAACCCAAGTATTAACTTTAGAACCTAACTTACCTGCACCTTTTCTGACCGATGGCTGAGAAGCTTCTTCCATACACCATTTTCGAAACACAAACTTAAATATAAACTTCAGAACCTAATTTACCTCCACATATTCTGACCGTGGCTGAGAAGCTTCTTCCATGCACCATTTCTACACTCAAACCCAAGTATTACCTCAGAACCTAAATTACCTGCACCTTTTTCTGACCGTTGACTGCGAAGCTTTTTTTATACACATTTCTACACACAAACTCAAGATATAACTTTCAGAACCTAACTTACTCACCTTTCTGATTATGGCTGCGAAGCTTCTTTCATACATCATTTCTACACACAAACTCAAATATAAACTTCAGAACCTAACTTAACTCCACCTATTCTGACCGTGGCTGAGAAGCTTCTTCCATACACCATTTCTACACTCAAACCAAAGTATTAACGTCAGAACCTAACTTACCTGCACTTTTTCTGACCATGGCTGCTAAGCTTCTTTAATACACCATTTTTACACACAAATTCAAATATATACTTCAGAACCCTACTTACCTGCACCTTTTCTGACCCTGGCTGAGAAGCTTATTCCACGCACCATTTCTACACACGAACCCAAATATAAAATTCAGAACCTAACTTACCTCCACCTTTTCTGACCGTTGCTGAGAAGCTTCCTCCATACACCATTTCAACACACAAACCCAAGTATTTACTTAAGAACCTAACTTACCTGCACATTTTCTGACTGGGCAGAGAAGCTTCTTCCAAACACAATTTCTTCACACAAAACCGAGCATTAACTTCATAACCTAAATTACCATCACCTATGATGAATTTGGCTGAGAAGCTTATTCCATACACCATTATTACACACGAACCCAAATATTAAATTCAGAAACTAACTTACATCCACCTATTCTGACCGTGGCTGAGAAGCTTCTTCAATACACCATTTCGAAACACAAACTCAAATATAAACTTCAGAACCTTACTTACCTCCACCTTTTCTGACCGTTGCTGAGAAGCTTCCTCCATACACCATTTCAACACACAAACCCAAGTATTTACTTAAGAACCTAACTTACCTGCACCTTTTCTGACCGAGGCTGAGAAGCTTCTTCCATGCACCATTTCGAAACACAAACTCAAATATAAACTTTAGAACCTTACTTACCTCCACTTTCTGACCGCGGCTGAGAAGCTTCCGCATACACCATTTTACACCAAACCCAAGTATTAACTTCAGAACCTTACTTACCTGCACCTTTTTCTGACCGTTGGCTGAGAAGCTTCTTTATACACCATTTTTACACACAAATTCAAATATAAACTTCAGAACCTAACTTACCTGCACCTTTTTCTGACCGTTGCTAGAAGATTCTTTTTATGCACCATATCTGCTACAAACCCAAGTATTAACTTCAGAACTTACTGACCTCCACCTATTCTGACCGTGGCTGAGAAGCTTCTCCATACACCATTTCAACACACAAACCCAAGTATTTACTTCAGATCACCTGACTTACCTGCACCTATTCTGACTGTGGCAGAGAAGCTTCTTCCATACACAATTTCTTCGCACTAAAACCGAGCATTAACTTCAGAACCTAAATTACCATCACCTATGATGAATTTGGCAGAGAAGCTTATTCCATACACCATTTCTACACACGAACCCAAAAATATTAACTTCAGGAACTAACTTACCTCCACCTTATTCGGACCGTGGCTGAGAAACTTCTTCCATACAGCATTTTCAACACACAAAACCCAAGTATTTACTTCAGAACCTGACTTACCTGCACCTTTTTCTGACCGTTGCTAGATAAGATTCATTTTTATCACCATATCTACACACAAACTCAAATATTAACTTCAGAACATAACTTACCTCCACCTATTCTGACCGTGTGGTGAGAAGCTTTCTCCATACACCATTTGAACACACAAATCCAAGTATTAACTGAAGAACCTTACTTACCTGCATTTTTTCTGACCGTGGCAGAGAAGCTTCTTCCATACACCATTTCTACACACAAACACAAGTATTAAACTTCAGAACCTAACATACCTCCACCTATTCTGACCGTGGCTGAGAAGCTTATTCCATACACCATTTCTACACACGAACTCAAAATATTAAACTTTTCAGAAACTAACTTACCTCCACCTATTCTGACCGTGGCTGAGAAGCTTCTTCCCATACATCATTTCTACACACAAACCCAAAGTATTAACTTCAGAACCTAACTTACCTGCACCTTTTCTGACCATGGCTGCGAAGCTTCTTTTATACACCATTTCTACACACAAACTCAAAGATAAATTTCAGAATCTTACTACCTGCACCATTTCTGACTTTGCTGCGAAGCTTCTTCATACACCATTTCTACACACAAACTCAAATATAAACTTCAGAACGTAACTTAACTCCACCTATTCTGACCGTGGCTGAGAAGCTTTATTCAAAACATTTCTACACACGAACCCAATATAAACTTCAGAAAACTACCTCCACCTATAGACCGTGGCTGAGAAGCTTCTTCCATACACCATTTTGCACAAACTCAAATATAAACTTCAAAACCTAACTGACTCCACATATTCTGACCGTGGCTGAGAAGCTTCTTCCATACACCATTTCTACACCACAACCCAAGTATTAACTTTAGAACCTTACTTATCTGCACCTTTTTCTGACCATGGCTGCTAAGCTTCTTTTATACACCATTTTTTACACAAATTAAAAATATAAACTTTAGAAACTTAATTAATCTGCACCTTTTTGACCGTTGCTGAGAAGCTTCCTCCATACACCATTTTAACACACAAACCTAAAGTATTTACTAAGAACCTAACTTATCGGCACCTTTTCTGACTGGAAAGAGAAGCTTCTTCCAAAACACAATTTCTTCACATAAAACCGAGCATTAACTTCAGAACCTAACACCATCACCTATGATGGAATTTGGCTGAGAAGCTTATTCCATACACCATTTCTACACACGAACTCAAACCATTAACTTCAGAAACTAACTTACCTCCACATATTCTGACCGTGGCTGAGAAGCTTTCCATGCACCATTTCTACACACAAAACCCAAGTAAATAAACTTCAGAACCTAACTTACCTGCACTTTTTTTCTGATCATGGCTGCGAAGCTTCTTTATACACCATTTCTACACACAAACTCAAATATAAACTTCAGAACCTAACTGAACTCCACCTATTCTGACCTTGGCTGAGAAGCTTATTCCATACACCATTTCTACACACATATTAACTTCAGGAACTAACTTCACATACGACCTAAAGCTACACCTTTTTTACCAACAAACCCAAGTATTACTGCAGAACCTGACTTACTTCGTTTTCTTATCACGGCTGAGAAGCTTTGTTGCACACACTATTTATATACAAAAACCCTTAGCTTTTTACTTCACAACCTTACATTTTCCAACTATTCTGACTGTGGCTGAGAAGCTTCTGCTTACCATAACTACAAACAAACCCAAGTATTTACTTCAGAACCTTACTTACCTGCACCTTTTCTGGACCATGCTGAGAAGATTCTTTTATGCACCATATCTGCTTACAAAACTCAAATATTAATTTCAGAACTTAACTGACCTGCACCTATTCTGGACTGTGGCTAAGAAGCTTCCTTCATACACCATTTCAACACACAAACCCAAGTATTTACTTAACAACTGACTTACCTGCAAATATTCTGACCGTGGCAGAAAGCTTCTTCCATACACAATTTCTTCACCAAAACCGAGCATTAACTTCAGAACCTAACTTACCATCACCTTTTAATGAATTTTGGCTGAGAAGCTTTATTCCATAAACCATTTTCACACGAACCCAAATATTAACTTCAGAAACTATTTACCTCCACCTATTCTGACCTTTGGCTGAGAAGCTTCTTCCATACACCATTTCGAAACACAAAACTCAAATATAAACTTCAGAACCTAGACTTACCTCCACATATTCTGACCGTGGCTGAGAAGCTTCTTCCATACACCATTTCTACACTCAAACCCGAAGTATTAACTTCAGAACCTTACTTACCTGCACCTTTTGCTGACCATGGCTGCTAAGCTTCTTTTATACACCATTTTTACACAGAAATTCAAATATAAACTTCAGAACCTTAATTACCTGCACCTTTTCTGACCGTTGCTGAGAAGCTTCTTTTATGCACAATATCTACACACAAACTCAAATACTAACTTTAGAACCTAACTTACCTCCACCTTTTCTGAACGTTGCTTAGAAGCTTCCTCCATACACCATTTCAACACACAAACCCAAGTATTTACTTTAAAACCTAACTTACCTGCACCTTTTCTGACTGGGCAGAGAAGCTTCTTCCAAACACAATTTCTTCACACAAAACCGAGCATTAACTTCAGAACCTAAATTACCATCACCTATGATGAATTTGGCTGAGAAGATTATTCCATACACCATTTCTACACACGAACCCAAATATTAACTTTAGAAACTAACTTACCTCCACCTATTCTGACCGTGGCTGAGAAGCTTCTTCCATACACCATTTCAAAACACAAACTCAAATATAAACTACAGAACCTAACTTACCTCCACATATTCTGACCGTGGCTGAGAAGCTTCTTCCATGCTCACAAATTTCTACTACTTCGACAAAACACCCCAGTATTCGACGTGGTGGGCACGAACCTAACTCTGGACCTGCTACCGCTTTTTCTGACCGTGGCAGAGAAGCTTCTTCCATACACCATTTCTACACACAAACACAAGTATAAACTTCAGAACCTTACTTACCTCACCTATTTCTGACTGTGGCTGGGAAGCTTATTCCATACACCATTTCTACACACGAACCCAACCATTAACTTCAGAAACTAACTTAACTCCACCTATTCTGACAATGGCTGAGAAGCTTATTCCATACATCATTTCTACACACAAACACAAATAAAAACTTCAGAACCTAACTAACCTGCACCTTTTCTTATTATGGCTGCGAAGATTCGTTTATACACCATTTCTTTACACAAACTCAAATATAAACTTCAGAACCTAACTCAACTCCACCTTTTCTGACCGGGGCTGAAAAGCTTCTTCCATAAACCATTTCTACACACTCAACAAAGTATACACTTCAAAACCTAACTAACCTTTACCTTTTCTGACCGTGACTGAGAAGCTTCTTCCATACCTAATTTCTTCACGTAAAACCGAGCATTAACTTCAGAACCTAACTTAACATCACCTTTAATGACCTTGGCTAAGAAGATTATTCCCTTAACATTTGCACACACGAACCCAAAATATTAACTTCAGGAACTTACTTAACTCCACATATTCGGACCATGGCTGCGAAGCTTCTTTCATACACAATTTCTTCGCACAAAACCAAGCATTAACTTCAGAACCTAACTTACCATCACCTTTAATGAATTTGGCTGAGAAGCTTATTCCATAAACCATTTCTACACACGAACCCAAATATTAACTTCAGAAACTTACTTACCTCCACCTATTCTGACCTTGGCTGAGAAGCTTCTTCCATACACCATTTCGAAACACAAACTCAAATATAAACTTCAGAACCTAGATAACCTTCACATATTCTGACCGTGGCTGAGAAGCTTCTTCCATACACCATTTCGAAACACAAACTCAAATATAAACTTCAGAACCTAACTTACCTCCACATATTCTGACCGTGGCTGAGAAGCTTCTTCCATACACCATTTCTACACTCAAACCCGAAGTATTAACTTCAGAACCTTACTTACCTGCACCTTTGCTGACCATGGCTGCTAAGCTTCTTTTATACACCATTTTTACACAGAAATTCAAATATAAACTTCAGAACCTTAATTACCTGCACCTTTTCTGACCGTTGCTGAGAAGCTTCTTTTATGCACAATATCTACACACAAACTCAAATACTAACTTTAGAACCTAACTTACCTCCACCTTTTCTGAACGTTGCTGAGAAGCTTCCTCCATACACCATTTCAACACACAAACCCAAGTATTTGCTTTAAAACCTAACTTACCTGCACCTTTTCTGACTGGGCAGCGAAGCTTCTTCCAAACACAATTTCTTCACACAAAACCGAGCATTAACCTCAGAACCTAAATTACCATCACCTATGATGAATTTGGCTGAGAAGATTATTCCATACACCATTTCTACACACGAAACCCAAATATTAACTTTAGAAACTAACTTACCTCCACCTATTCTGACCGTGGCTGAGAAGCTTCTTCCATACACCATTTCGAAACACAAACTCAAATATAAACTTCAGAACCTAACTTACCTCCACATATTCTGACCGTGGCTGAGAAGCTTCTTCCATGCACAATTTCTACACTGAAACCCAAGTATTAACTTCAGAACCTAACTTACCTGCACCTTTTCTGACCATGGCTGCGAAGCTTTTTTATACACCATTTCTACACACAAACTAAAATATAAACTTCAGAAATCTTACTTACCTGCACCATTTCTGATTATGGCTGCGAAGCTTCTTTCATACACCATTTCTACACACAAACTCAAATATAAACTTCAGAACCTAACTTAACTCCACCTATTCTGACCTTGGCTGAGAAGCTCATTCCACACAACATTTATACACACGAACCCAAATATTAACTTCAGAAACTAACTTACCTCCACCTATACTGACCGTGGCTGAGAAGCTTCTTTCCATACACCATTTCGAAACACAAACTCAAATATAAAATTCAGAACCTTACTTACCTCCACATATTCTGACCGTGGCTGAGAAGCTTCTTCCATACACAATTTCTACACTCAAACCCAAGTATTAATTTTAGAACCTTACTTACCTGCACCTTTTCTGACCATGGCTGCTTAGCTTCTTTTATGCACAATATCTACACACAAACTCAAATATTAACTTTAGAACCTAACTTACCTCCACCTTTTCTGACCGTTGCTGAGAAGCTTTCTCCATACGCCATTTTAACACACAAACCCAAGTATTTACTTAAAAACCTTACTTACCTGCACCTTTTCTGACTGGGCAGAGAAGCTTCTTCCAAACACAATTTCTTCACATAAAACAGAGCATTTACTTCAGAACCTAACTTCCATTCACCTATAATGAAATTGGCTGAGAAGCTTATTCCATACACCATTTCTACACACGAACGCAACCATTAACTTCAGAAACTAACTTAACTCCACCTATTCTGACCATGGCTGAGAAGCTTCTTCCATACATCATTTAACGCACAAACACAAATAAAAACTTCAGAACCTAACTAACCTGCACCTTTTCTTATTATGGCTGCGCAGATTAGTTTATACACCATTTCTACAAACAAAACCCAACCATTAACTTCAGAAACTTACTTAACTCCACCTTTTCTGACCGTGGCAAAAAAGCTTCTTCCATAAACCATTTCTACACACTCAACAAAGTATACACTTCAAAACGTTACTAACCTTAACCTTTTCTGACCGTGTTTGAGAAGCTTCTTCCATACTTAATTTCTTCACACAAAACCAAGCATTAACTTCAGAACCTAACTTAACATCACCTTTAATGACCTTGGCTGAGAAGCTTATTCCACACAACATTTTCACACACGAACCCAAATATTAACTTCAGGAACTTACTTACATCCACATATTCGGACCCTGCCTGCGAAGCTTCTTCCATGCACAATTTCTTCGCACAAAACCGAGCATTAACTTCAGAACCTAACTTACCATCACCTTTAATGACCTTGGCTGAGAAGCTTATTCCACACAACATTTTCACACACGAACCCAAATATTAACTTCAGGAACTTACTTACATCCACATATTCGGACCCTGCCTGCGAAGCTTCTTCCATGCACAATTTCTTCGCACAAAACCGAGCATTAACTTCAGAACCTAACTTACCATCACCTTTAATGAATTTGGCTGAGAAGATTATTCCATACACCATTTCTACACACGAACCCAAATATTAACTTCAGAAACTTACTTACCTCCACATATTCTGACCTAGGCTGAGAAGCTTCTTCCATACACCATTTCTACAATCAAACCCAAGAATTTACTTCAGAACCTTACTTACCTGCACCTTTTCTGACCGTTGCTGAGAAGCTTCTATTATGCACAATATCTACACACAAACTCAAATTCTAACTTTAGAACCTAACTTACCTCCACCTTTTCTGACCGTTGCTAAGAAGCCTCCTCCATACACCATTTCAACACACAAACCCAAGTATTTGCTTTAAAACCTAACTTACCTGCACCTTTTCTGACTGTGCAGAGAAGCTTCTTCCAAACACAATTTCTTCACACAAAACCGAGCATTAACTTCAGAACCTAAATTACCATCACCTATGATGAATTTGGCTGAGAAGATTATTCCATACACCATTTCTACACACGAACCCAAATATTAACTTTAGAAACTAACTTACCTCCACCTATTCTGACCGTGGCTGAGAAGCTTCTTCCATACACCATTTCGAAACACAAACTCAAATATAAACTTCAGAACCTAACTTACCTCCACATATTCTGACCGTGGCTGAGAAGCTTCTTCCATGCACTATTTCTACACTCAAAACCAAATATTAACTTCAGAACCTAACTTACCTGCACGGTATCTGACCATGGCTGCAAAGCTTTTTTTATACACCATTTCTTCACGCAAACTCAAAGAGTAAACTTCAGAATCTTACTTACCTGCACCATTTCTGATTATGGCTGCGAAGCTTCTTTCATACACCATTTCTACACACAAACTCAAATATAAACTTCAGAACCTAACTTAACTCCACCTATTCTGACCTTGGCTGAGAAGCTCATTCCACACAACATTTCTACACACGAACCCAAATATTAACTTCAGAAACTAACTTACCTCCACCTATACTGACCGTGGCTGAGAAGCTTCTTCCATACACCATTTCGAAACACAAACTCAAATATAAACTTCAGAACCTAACTTACCTCCACATATTCTGACCGTGGCTGAGAAACTTCTTCCATACACCATTTCTACACACAAACTCAAAGATAAAATTCAGGATCTTACTTACCTGCACCATTTCTGATTATAACTGCGAAGATTCTTTCATACTACATTTCTACACACAAACTCAAATATAAACTTCAGAACCTAACTTAACTCCACCTATTCTGACCTTGGCTGAGAAGCTCATTTCACACACCATTTCTACACACGAACCCAAATATTAACTTCAGAAACTAAATTACCTCCACCTATACTGACCGTGGCTGAGAAGCTTCTTCCATACACCATTTCGAAACACAAACTCAAATATAAACTTCAGAAACTAACTTACCTGCACATTTTCTGACCATGGCTGCGAAGCTTTTTTTATACACCATTTCTACACACAAACTCAAAGATAAACTTCAGGATCTTACTTACCTGCACCATTTCTGATTATAACTGCGAAGATTCTTTCATACACCATTTCTACACACAAACTCTAATATAAACTTCAGAACCTAACTTAACTCCACCTATTCTGACCTTGGCTGAGAAGCTTTTTCCATACACCATTTTTTTACACAAACCCAAGTATTTAATTCAGAACCTTACTTACCTCCACCTGTTGTGACCTTGGCTGAGAAAGCTTCTTCAAACACCATTTCTACACACAACCCAAGTATTTACTAAAGAAAACTTACTTACCTGCACCTTATTCTGATTCTGGCTGAGAAGCTTCTTCCATGGCACCATCTTTCTCTGACTCAAACCCACGTATCACTTCAGAAACCTAACTCATCTGCACCTCCATTCATGACCGTGTGCTGGAGAAGCTTCTTCCACACGCCATTTCTACACACGAACAAAAATATTTACTTCAGAAACCAACTTCACTTCCACATATTCTGAAACAGAAACTCAAATATAAACTTCTGTGAACCTTACTTAATCGCAGAATTTTTCGATTACGGGCTGAAAGCATCTTCCATACACCATTTATACACACCTACCGGGCGAGAAACTTCCAAAACATAAACTACAACCACCTTTTCTGACTGGGTGACTGAGAAGCTTCTTCCATACACAGCTCTTCTACACAAAACTGAGCATTAACTTCAGAACCTTACTTACCATCATTTATGATGGCCTGGCCTGTAGCCATTCCATACACCATTCTGGCCACACGAACCCAAGTATTAACTTCAAAGCCTTCTTCTGCACCTTTTCTGACAATGGCTGCAGTTTTTTATACACCATTGTACACACAAGCTCAAATATAAACTTCGGAAACTGACTTACCTGCACCTTTTCTGAAAAGGGCTGCGAGGCTTCTTTTATACACCATTTCTACACACAAACTCAAATATAAACTTCAGAACCTAACTTAAATTCACCTTTTTCTGACTGTCAGGATTTGATCTGCAGTTTATCTTCGTCAGCAGGGCTCTGGATTACATTCCAGATTTTAATGTCGTCGGCAAACATTGCTGCTTCACAGTCGAGATTCCTGACACAATCGTTCACGTATATTAAAAAAATAGTATTGGCCCTAGTACTGAACCCTGAGGAACCCCACTCTCGACCGCAGCAGACCTTGACCTCTCTTGGCCGATGCACACAACCTGGCGCCGACCCACGAGGAAGTTTTTCGATCCACTTGAGGAGGTTACCTCTGATTCCAATTCTTTCTAGCTTGTAAAAGCAGTCTCTCGTGCGGCACAGTATCGAAGGCCTTTTGAAAGTCACAATGAAGGCAATGTGAACCGCGTGTCTATCTTCAAGTGCTTGGGTCCACCTCTGGATCGAATACAGCAAATTCGTTGTGCATGATCTTCCTTTCTGAACCCGTGTTGACAGCTTGATAACAAATTATGAGTCTATAGGAATTTCACCAATTCGCTCTTGATGATCCTTTCCATAATCTTACCAAGGATGCATGTTAAGCTTATGGGCCTGTAGTTTGTCACTGACGCCCGGCTACCGCTTTTGTACAAGGAGTTATATGTGCTAGCTTCCAATCGAAAGGAAGTGTTCCGGAGTCAAAGGACTTTTGAAAGAGCACTAACAAAGGTGCGGAAAGTTCATTGGCGAGTTCTTTCAGAAGCTTGGGTGGAAGCTCGTCTGGTCCTGGGGATTTCGACTCTTTTTAGTTCTTTTAATTCCTTTTTGGATCAGAAATTCTGAGAATAGTATGTGGCTAATGCTTGCAGTCGGCGGGTTATCCACTGAGGGACGAAGGAAACTGGCCTCGTTTGTGAAGACTGAGCGGTAGAACTGTGAAAAGTACTCGGCTTTTTCCCTGTTTTCAGAAATTTCGACGCCCACGGCAGTCTTAATCAGCGGTATTTGATGTTTATTCCTTGTACATCTACGGAGGTACCTGTAGACTAACTTTGGATTCTGCGTTGCCTTTTGCAGCAAAGTCTTCTCAAATTCTCTTCGCGTTGTAAGAATAAGGCTTCTCATTTTGTTTCTCTGTGCTTTATACTTATTAAAATAGGCGACTTGATTAGACTCGCGATATTTTCTCCACAACTTGTGCTTCCTGTTTATTTCCCTTTTTAAGTTGCTGTCTAGCCACCCAGGACGCTTGCTGTGATGGACACTCGTTAGCGGGCAGTGGTTGTCAATAAGTTGCAGAAGAACATTTCGGAAAGACTCCCCAATCTTCGTTTACGGTGCTCGAAAATATTGAGGTCCAGTTGATGTGTGTTATATCTGCTCGCATCTGATGAAAGTTTCCTCGCCAAACGTTACGCCGTTTTTCCTCTATAGCAGGGGCAACGGAGAATAAGGAGTAGTCCCATATAAGCACCACGTGATCACTACGACCGAGCGGAGGCATTGAAATAATCTCGTCAATGCTGCCTGATGTTTTTCGTGAAAACCAGGTCAAGACAGTTAGCCCCTTTGTCCTTCACGTGTTCTGGAGGGGAAAGGGACATGCTGTGTGAGGAGTGCATTCAAGGTCTTTTGCAGAAAAACATAATCAAAAGTCGATTTCGGGCATGATGATTGAACAGTGCTCCAGTTGATTCCTGGTGCGTTGAAGTCACCCATAATCATTACATTAGGTCTACTGGAGAACTTTTCTAATTGTTCCAACATGTGGGTGTCCGCGACTCGGTCTATCCTAGGTGGCCGATAGACAATGAGGACATCTAGACATGGAGAGCCAAGAGCCTTGATGTTCAACCATATGGCTTCAGTGCTGCACGCAAACTTGCTCGTCTTGTCAGACACTATTAGCACGTCTTTCACATACACAATTATTCCACCACCCTGTCGGTTTTTTCTGTCCCTCCGATATATTTGGTACCCAGACAATGTTATTTCGCTATCTAGAATACCGCCCGACAGCCAGGTTTCGGTTACTGCTATCACATCCGGAGATACTTCGGCAAGGCAAATTTTTAACTCATCAAGTTTTTGATAAAAGGCTTTTGCGCATTTGTATACAAGCACTTCAATTTTGCGCCAACCAAATTTCCTGTTGCGTTTGTCAATTTTATGGGCCCAACTGCGTCTCCTCTAACGTCAAGGTCGTATGTCTTTTCCGTTTCGTGATGATTTTCGGTAACTCTGGTTTCTTTAGTGAGAACGCTGGGCGTTACGGAATCAGTTCTGACATCTCTTTGGGCAATTGGTTCCCTGATGGTTTTGGCGTTAGTGAGGTGGCTGCCGTTGTCCTCAGAACAATCGGTTGGTTCAATGGAAAAATTCGTATTCTTTTTGAACTACCTTCCCCTTGAAAATAGCCAGATTGTGTTCGCCAGCCTTCAGTCTTGATTGTAGTTCCAAGACAAGTTCCCGGCGTTTCAGCCTTTCCGCAGGGAGTAGTCCGGTTGAAAAAAACCTCTTTATGCGAGTGACGTAGGTTAGTTTTTGGATAGGATCGCCTTGATTTGGTCTTTGCTCTCTAGCATTATTTTTCAGCGGTCGCGGTCGCGGCGTTCCTAGGCTGTCTTCAGACTTTTTGCCGATCCGGAATGCTTTAATAACTTTTACTTCCACGCCCGGTGGGAGCAACTGGTTTAGGAGGCCATTAAACGAAGCAAGGTCTTCGGTGACACGGTCTTCTGGTCGGACTGCAGTTGACTCGTGCAAACCCTGAATAACTAAACACTGTTGTCGATCCTGGTACTTGGAATTTTCGCTTCCTCCTGAGTTCTCCTTAGGGGCACGAGAACGGTTTACAGAGCTCTCGTTGGGATTAAGTCTACCTCTGACCAAACTCTCATCTGAATGCTTCAATGAATCCATCAGAGTTGATTGTGACTTGTCCTCCTGTTGTGGTGTTTCCCCATTGCAGCTTGCCACTCGTTTGTTTCTCCGGATTCAACTACGGGCTCTTTATAACACCCAAGATAGTAGGATGAGATTTGTGGTTTGCTCTGGTCGTCGTCCGTAGGATTCAGAGACTGTGCTCCTGTTATCCGGTCGTGAAGGGTAATCGCGTCCGAACATTGCAGCCTGTGAGCTTCTCAGCCAAGGTCAGAATATGTGGAGGTAAGTTAGGTTCTGAAGTTTATTTGAGTTGCGTTTCGAAATGGTGTATGGAAGATTCTCAGCCACGGTCAGAATAGGTGGAGGTAAGTTAGTTTCTGAAGTAAATATTTTTGTTCGTGTGTAGAAATTTCATAATAGGTAATGGAGTTAAGTTAGGTTCTGAAGTTAATATTTGGGTTTGAGTGTAGAAAAGGTGTATGGAAGAAGCTTCTCTGCCATGGTCAGAAAAGGTGCAGGTTAGTAAGGTTCCTCAGTAAATACTTGGGGTTGTGTGTTGAAATTGTGTATGGAGGAAGCTTCTCAGCCGTGGTCAGAAAAGGTTCAGGTAAGTAAGGTTCTGCAGTAAATAATTGGTTTGTGTGTAGAAATGCTGTATGAAAGAAGCTTCTCCGCCACGGTCAGAATAGGTGGATGCTTGTTAGATTATGAAGTTATTACTTAGGTTTGTGTTTATAAATGGTATATGGAACAAGCTTCTCAGCCACGGTCAGAAAAGGTGAAGAAAGTAAGGGACCGAAATTTATATTTGGGTTAGTGTGGAGAAATTGTGTGTATGAAATAGAGGCTTCACAGCCAAAGGTCATTAAAAGATGATGAAGTTAGGTTCTGAAATGCCAAATGCTTGAGTCTTTTGTGACGAAATTCTGCACGAAAAGAAAAGGCTCTCTGCCACGTTCAGAGAAACAGGTGGAGCAAAGTACAGGTGCATAGTTGAAAACTTTAGTATTGTCCGGATCAGTCCTAGTGAAGTGGTAACGAAGATCAAATTGTCCAAGTTGGAGAGAAAATAATTGGTGGTTATTTGCACACGACCTTGACCTTGACCTTGAACCTTACTTAACTGCACCTTTTCTGACCGTTGCAGAGAAGCTTTTTTTACACCATATCTACCCACAAACTCAAATATTAACTCCAAACCTTACTTACCACCACATTTTCTGACCGTGGCTGAGAAGCTTCCTCAATACACCATTTCAACACACAAACCCAAGTTTTTACTATGGAACCTTACTTTCCTCCACCTTTTCTGAACGTGGCAGAGAGCCTTCTTCCATACAAAATTTCATCACAAAAAACCAAGCATTTAATTCAGAACCTAACTTACCATCACTTTTAATGACCTTGGCTGTGAAGCTTATTTCATACACAATTTCTCCACACTCACCAAGTATACACTTCAAAACCTATTTTAACTCCACCTATTCTGACCGTGACTGATAAGCTTCTACCATACACAATTTTTTCACTCAAAACCGAGCATTTACTTCAGAACCTAACTTACCATCACCTATAATGGCCTTGGCTGAGAAGCCTATTTCATTTACCATTTCTACACACGAACCAAAATATTAACTTTAGAAACTAACTAACCTCCACCTATTCTGACCTTGGCTGAGAAGCTTCTTCCATACACTATTTCGAAACACAAACTCAAATATAAACTTCAGAACCTAACTTTCCTTCACATATTCTGCAAGTGGCTGAGAAGCTTCTTCCATACACCATTTCTACACTCAAACCCAAGAATTCACTTCATAACCTTACTTACCTGCACCTTTTCAGAACCTTACTTACCAATACCTATAATGGCCTTGGCTGAGAAGCTTATTCCATACACCATTTCTACACACAAACCCAAATATTAACTTCAGAAACTAACTTACCTCCACCTATTCTGACGACGGCTGCGAAGCTTCTTTTATACACCATTTCTACACACAAACTCAAATATAAACTTCGGAACCAATTCTCTCCACCTATTCTAACCGTGGATGAGAAGCTGCTTCAATTCACCTTTTCTACACACTCACCCAAGTATAAACTTCAAAACGGTACTAACCTACACCTTTCCTGACCGTGACTGAGAAGCTTCTTCCATACACAATTTTTTCACACAAAACCGAGCATTAACTTCAGAACCTAACTTACCATCACCTATAATGTCCTTGGCTGAGAAACGTTTTCCACACACCATTTCTACACACGAACCCAAATATTAACTTCAGAATCTAACTTACCTCCACATATTCTGACCGTGGCTGAGAAGCTTCTTCCATACACCATTTATTCACACAATTTCAAGTATTTTCTGCAGAAACTTACTAACCTGCACCTTTTTTCTGATCACGGCTGAGAAGCTTGTTGCACACACCATTTATACACAAAAACCTAAGTATTAACTTCAAAACCTTACATTCTACCACCTCTTCTAACCGTGGCTAAGAAGCTTCTTCTTAACCCCATTACTACACACAAACCCAAGTATTTACTTCAGAACCTGACTTAACTGCGCCTTTTCTGAACGTTTCAGAGAAGCTTTTTTTTACACCATATCTACCCACAAACTCAAATATTAACTGCAAACCTAACTTACCACCACATTTTCTGACCGTGGCTGAGAAGCTTCCTCAATACACCATTTCAACACACAAACCCAAGTATTTACTATGGAACCTTACTTTCCTCCACCTTTTCCGAACGTGGCAGAGAGCCTTCTTCCATACAAAATTTCATCACAGAAAACCAAGCATTAAATTCAGAACCTAACTTACCATCACTTTTAATGACCTTGGCTGTGAAGCTTATTCCATACACCATTTCTCCACACTCACCCAAGTATACACTTCAAAACCTATTTTACCTCCACCTATTCTGACCGTGACTGATAAGCTTCTACCATACCCAATTTTTTCACTCAAAACCGAGCATTTACTTCAGAACCTAACTTACCATCACCTATAATGGCCTTGGCTGAGAAGCTTATTTCATTTACCATTTCTACACACGAACCAAAATATTAACTTCAGAAACTAACTAACCTCCACCTATTCTGACCTTGGCTGAGAAGCTTCTTCCATACACTATTTCGAAACACAAACTCAAATATAAACTTCAGAACCTAACTTACCTTCACATATTCTGCAAGTGGCTGAGAAGCTTCTTCCATACACCATTTCTACACTCAAACCCAAGAATTCACTTCATAACCTTACTTACCTGCACCTTTTCAGAACCTTACTTACCAATACCTATAATGGCCTAGGCTGAGAAGCTTATTCCATACACCATTTCTACACACAAACCCAAATATTAACTTCAGAACCTAACTTACCTCCACCTATTCTGACCGTGGCTGAGAAGCTTCTTCCATACACCATTTCTAAACACAAACTCAAATATAAACTTCAGAACCTAACTTACCTCCACATATTCTGACAGTGACTGAGAAGCTTCTTCCATACACAATTTCTTCACACAAAACCGAGCATTAACTTCAGAACCTAACTGACCATCACCTTGTATGACCTTGGCTGGGAAGCTTATTCCACACAACATTTTGAAACACGAACCCAAATATTAACTTCAGAAACTAACTAACCTCAACATATTCTGACCGTGGCTGATAAGCTTCTTCCATACACCATTTATTCACACAAACCAAGTATTTACTGCAGAACCTTACTTACCTGCACCTTGTCTGACCGCGGCTGAGAAGCTTGTTGCACACACAATTTATACACAAAAAACTTAGTATTAGCTTCAAAAATTAACTTTCTTCCACCTATTCTAACCGTGGCTAGAAGCTTCTTCTTAACCCTATTACTAAACACAAACCCAAGTATTTACTTCAGAACCTAACTTACCTGCACCTTTTTTGACCGTTGCTGAGTAGCTTATTTTATTCACCATATCTACCCACAAACTCAAATATTAACTTCAGAACCTAACTTACCACCACATATTCTGACTGTGGCTGAGAAGCTTCCTCCATACACCATTTCAACACACAAACCCAAGTATTTACTTAAGAACCTTACTAACCTGCAACATTTCTGACCTTGGCAGAGAAGCTACTTCCATTCGAAATTTCTTCACACAAAACCGAGCAATAAATTCAGAACCTTACTTACCATAACCTTTAATGACCTTGGCTGAGAAGCTTATTCCATACACCATTTCTACACACGAACCCAAAAAATTAACTTCAGAACCTAACTAACCTCCGCATATTCTGACCGTGGCTTAGAAGCTTCTTCCATACACCATTTCTACACTCAAACCCAAGTAATAATTTCAGAACCTTACCAACCTTCACCTTTTCTGACCATAACTGGGAAGCTTCTTTTATACACCATTTCTACACACAAACTCAAATATAAACTTCAGAACCTTAAGTAAATAGCCCTATTTTGACAGTGGCTGAGAAGCTTCTTCCATACACCATTTCTACACACTCACCCAAGTATAAACTTCAAAACATAACTAACCTTCACCTATTCTTACCGTGACTGATAAGCTTCTTCCATACACAATTTCTTCACACAAAACTGAGCATTAACTTCAGAACCTAACTTACCATCACCTATAATGACCTTGGCTGAAAAGCTTATTCCACACACCATTTCTACACACGAACCCAAATATAAACTTCAGAAACTAAATTACTTCCACATATTCTGACCGTGGCTGAGAAGCTTCTTCCATACACCATTTCTACACACAAACCCAAGTATTTACTGCAGAACCTCACTTACCTGCACCTTTTCTGACGGCGGCTGAGAAGCTTGTTGCACAAACCATTTATACACAAAAACCTTAGTATTAACTTAACAATCTTTCTTTCTTCCACCTATTCTGAACGTGGCTAAGAAGCTTCTTCTTAAAACCATTACTACACACAAACCCAAGTATTTACTTCAGAACCTTACTTTCCTGCACCTTTTCTGACCGTTGCTGAGAAGCTTCTTTAATACACCATTTCTACACACAAACTTAAATATTATCTTCAGAATCTTACTTACCTCCACCAATTCTGATTGTGGCTGAAAAGCTTCCTCCATACACTATTTCAACACACAAACCCAAGTTTTTACTTAAGAACCTTACTTACCTGCACCTTTTCTGACCGTGGCAGAGAAGCTTCTTCCATACACAATTTCTTCACAAAAAACCGAGCATTAACTTCAGAACCTAACTTACAATCACCTATAATGACCTTGGCTGAGAAGCTTTATTCCACACACCATTTTCTACACACAAACCCATGTATTTTAATGAAGAAACTTACTTTACCTGCATCTTTTATAACCCTGGCATGAGAAGCTTGTTACACACACCATTTATACACAAAAACCTTAGTATTAACTTCACAACCTAACTTTCTCTCACCTATTCTGACCGTGGCTGAGAAGCTTCTTTTTAACACCATTACTACACACAAACCCAAGTATTTACTTTAGAACCTTACTTACCTTCACCTTTTCTGACCGTGGCAGTGAAGCTTTCTTCCATACACCATTTCGAAACTTAAACTGAAGTATAAAATTCAGAACCTAACTTACCTCAACATATTCTTACAGTGGCTGAGTAGCTTCTTCCATACACCATTTCTACACTCAAACCCAAGTATTAACTTCAGAACCTTACTAACCTGCACCTTTTCTGACCATGGCTGCAAGGCTTTTTTATACACCATTGCTACACACAAACTGAAATATAAACTTCAGAACCTAACTTAACTGCACCTTTTCTGATTATGGCTGCGAAGCTTCTTTTATACACAATTTCTACACAGCAACACAAATATAAACTTCAGAACCTAACTTACCTCCACATATTCTGACAGTGGCTGAGAATCTTCTTCCATACATCATGTCTGCTCTCAAACACAAGTATTAACTTCAGAACCTTACTAACCTGCACCTTTTCTGACCATGGCTGCGAAGCTTTTTTTATACACCATTGCTACACACAAACTGAAATATAAACTTCAGAACCTTACTTAACTGCACCTTTTCTGATTATGGCTGCGAGCTTCTTTTATACACCATTTCTACACACAAACTCAAATATAAACTTCAGAACCTAACTTACCTCCAAATATTCTGACAGTGGCTGAGAAGCTTCTTCCATACACCATTTCTACACTCAAAACCCAAGTATTTACTTCAGAACCTTACTTACCTGCACCTTTTCTGACCGTTGCTGAGAAGCTTCTTTTTATACACCATATATACACACAAACTCAAATATTAACTTCAGAACCTAACTTACCTCCAACAATTCTGATTTTGGCTCAGAAGCTTTCTCCATAAACCATTTCATCACACAAACCCAAGTATTTACTTAAAAACCTTACTTACCTGCACTTTTTCTGACCGTGGCAGAGAAGCTTCTTCCATTCACAATTTCTTCACACAAAACCGAGCATTAACTTCAGAACCTTACTTACCATCATTTATAATGGCCATGGCTCAGAAGCTTATTCCATACACCATTTTTAAACACGAACCCAAATATTAACTTCAGAAACTAACTTTCCTCAACCTGTTCTGACCGTGGCAGAGAAGCTTCTTCCATACACAATTTCTTCACACAAAACCGAGCATTAACTTCAGAACCTAACTTACCATCACCTATAATGGCCTTGGCTCAGAAGCTTATTCCATACACCATTTCTACACACGAACCCAAATATTAACTTCAGAACCTTACTTACCTGCACCTTTTCTGATTATGGCTGCGAAGCTTCTTTTATACACCATTTCTACACACAAACTCAAATATAAACTTCAGAACCTAACTAAACTCCTACTTTTCTGACCATGGCCGAATAGCATCTTCCATACACCATTTCAACAAACTCACCCAAGTATAAACTTCAAAACATAACTGATATCCACCTATTCTGACCGTGACTGAGAAGCTTCTTCCATACACAATTTCTTCACAAAAAACCGACAATTAACTTCAGAACCTAACTAATCATCACCTTTATAATGACCTTGGCTGAGAAGCTTATTCCACACACCATTTCTACACACAAACCCATGTATTTACTGAAGAACCTTACTTACCTGCATCTCTTCTGACCCTGGCTAAGAAGCTTGTCACACACACCATTTATACACAAAAACCCTAGTATTAACTTCACAACCTAACTTTCTCTCACCTATACTGACCGTGGCTAAGAAGCTTCTTTTTAACACCATTACGACACACCAACCCAAGTATTTACTTCAGAACCTTACTTAACTTCACCTTTTTCTGACTGTGGCAGAGAAGCTTCTTCCATACATCATTTCGAAACACAAACTCAAGTATAAACTTCAGAACCTAACTTACCTCCACATATTCTGACAGTGGCTGAGAAGCTTCTTCCATACACCATTTCTACACTCAAACCCAAGTATTAACTTCAGAACCTTACTAACCTGCACCTTTTCTGACCATGGCTGCAAGGCTTTTTTTATACACCATTGCTACACACAAACTGAAATATAATCTTCAGAACCTTACTTAACTGCACCTTTTCTGATTATGGCTGCGAAGCTTCTTTTATACACCATTTCTACACACAAACTCAAATAAAAACTTCAGAACCTAACTTACCTCCACATATTCTGACAGTGGCTGAGAATCTTCTTCGATACATCATTTCTACACTCAAACACAAGTATAAACTTCAGAACCTTACTAACCTGCACCTTTTCTGTCCATGGCTGCGAAGCTTTTTTGGTACACCATTACTACACACAAACTGAAATATAAACTTCAGAACCTTACTTAACTGCACCTTTTCTGATTATGGCTGCGAGATTCTTTTATACACCATTTCTACACACAAACTCAAATATAAACTTCAGAACCTAACTTACCTCCAAATATTCTGACAGTGGCTGAGAAGCTTCTTCCATACACCATTATTACACTCAAACCCAAGTATTTACTTCAGAACATTACTTAACTGCACCTTTCTGACCGTTGCTGAGAAGCTTCTTCCATACACCATTTCTACACACAAACCCAAGTATTTATTTCAGAACCTTACTTACCTGCAAATTTTCTTATTATGGCTGCGAAGCTTCTTTTATACACCATTTCATCACACAAACGCAAATATAAATTTCAGAACCTAACTTAACTCCACCTATTCTGAACATGGCCGAGAAGCATCTTCCATACACCATTTCAACACATTCACCCAAGTATAAACTTCAAAACATAACTGACATCCACCTATTCTGACCGTGACTGAGAAGCTTCTTCCATACACAATTTCTACACTCAAACCCAAGTATTAACTGCAGAACCTTACTTACCTGCACCTTTTCTGACCGTTGATGAGAAGCTTCTTTTATGCACCATATATACACACAAACTCAAATATTTACTTCAGAACCTAACTCACCTCCAGTAATTCTGTATGTGGCTGAGAAGCTTCCTCCATAAACCATTTCATCACACAAACCCAAGTATTTACTTAAAAACCTAACTTACCTGCACCTTTTCTGACCGTGGCAGAGAAGCTTCTTCCATACACAATTTCTTCACACAAAACCGAGCATTAACTTCAGAACCTAACTTACCATCACCTATAATGGCCTTGGCTCAGAAGCTTATTCCATACACCATTTCTACACACGAACCCAAATATTAACTTCAGAACCTTACTTACCTGCACCTTTTCTGATTATGGCTGCGAAGCTTCTTTTATACACCATTTCTACACACAAACTCAAATATAAACTTCAGAACCTAACTTACCTCCAAATATTCTGACAGTGGCTGAGAAGCTTCTTCCATACACCATTATTACACTCAAACCCAAGTATTTACTTCAGAACATTACTTAACTGCACCTTTTCTGACCGTTGCTGAGAAGCTTCTTCCATACACCATTTCTACACACAAACCCAAGTATTTATTTCAGAACCTTACTTACCTGCAAATTTTCTTATTATGGCTGCGAAGCTTCTTTTATACACCATTTCATCACACAAACGCAAATATAAATTTCAGAACCTAACTTAACTCCACCTATTCTGAACATGGCCGAGAAGCATCTTCCATACACCATTTCAACACATTCACCCAAGTATAAACTTCAAAACATAACTGACATCCACCTATTCTGACCGTGACTGAGAAGCTTCTTCCATACACAATTTCTACACTCAAACCCAAGTATTAACTGCAGAACCTTACTTACCTGCACCTTTTCTGACCGTTGATGAGAAGCTTCTTTTATGCACCATATATACACACAAACTCAAATATTTACTTCAGAACCTAACTCACCTCCAGTAATTCTGTATGTGGCTGAGAAGCTTCCTCCATAAACCATTTCATCACACAAACCCAAGTATTTACTTAAAAACCTAACTTACCTGCACCTTTTCTGACCGTGGCAGAGAAGCTTCTTCCATACACAATTTCTTCACACAAAACCGAGCATTAACTTCAGAACCTTACTTACCATCATTTATAGTGGCCTTGGCTCAGAAGCTTATTCCATACACCATTTTTACACACGAACACAAATATTAACTTCAGAAACTAACTTACCTCAACCTTTTCTGACCGTGGCAGAGAAGCTTCTTCCATACACAATTTCTTCACACAAAACCGAGCATTAACTTCAGAACCTAACTTACCATCACCTATAATGGCCTTGGCTCAGAAGCTTATTCCATACACCATTTCTACACACGAATCCAAATATTAACTTCAGAAACTTAGTTACCTGCACCAATTCTGACCGTGGCTGAGAAGCTTCTTCTATACACCATTTCTACACACAAACTCAAATATAAACTTCAGAACCTAACTCACCTTCACCAATTCTGATAGTGGCTGAGAAGCTTCCTCCATAAACCATTTCATCACACAAAACCCAAGTATTTACTTTAAAACTTTACTTCCAGACCTTTTTCTGGAGTATAATACGTAACGCTACTAC
>WEDG01003017.1:0-34340 GCA_017591395.1 Schistocephalus solidus
TAACCCTTGTCCACGCGATAAATTTGCATCCTTTCCACAACTCATGAGTTCATTTTCCGTGCAAGAACGCATATATAGCTTACGGGAGGATTTTAACCTTTGATTTCCAAAAACAAATCGTCTAAATTAACTGCTGTTACTGACGACAAACCTATTGATTGGAAATCTATACTAGCGCAGAGTTCACCCTGCGTAGCCTCTTCGATAAGCCAGTTTAGTTCGACAGTCTTATTTTGTAAGCTATGAAAGTGTACGTTACCTTGTTGCGCGTAACATTTTACATTATTAAAATGAAACTTTATAAGTGACAACTATGATGTTTCGCGCTAGCGAAAGTAGAAAGTAATCAATTTTGTCTTTCAACATGAAACCTCAAACAAATCTTTGACCTAATTTATTGAGAAAAGCATGCAGGTTTCTCATTGGCAAGCTACCATAAATATCGAAAAACCTGACCTTGAAACTCTTGGAAATTTAAATAAGTTTATACCTCAACCGGGTTACTTTTTCTCTATTCTTAGTACTTATTTTACAGGCAAAATGGCCACTGGTATCATTCATCAACCTTCTTATTATCACAGCCTGTGATAGGCGAAAATGTAGTTTGAATCTTACTTTAAAAATCTTTACCAAAAATACAACAATTTAATGTCACTTTGCATTTCCTTTACTCCTCTAGCTTTAATTTTAAGATTCAGAAGCTAAGAGCCTGTCTTGTCGGAGTAAAATCCACCAATTTTGTAAAATTATTCTCAGTGATATAAGCTGACTTCATTTTAGCTCCGCATGCAGCTCAATATTTGAGAGAAATAAACTTTTGATATGCAGAGATACAACTGCAATGGAACGTTGAGTTTAAGAATCAGTAGCAAACAAGAAGCCTGCATGGAATCATACACCACCAAATTTGTCTCCTAGCTTCAACCTCTAGCTGGTGTAAGCCAACAAAATTCCGAATCACCGACAGTTTTTGCTACTTCTAACTCTTCACCTTAACATATTATTCATGATTCAAAATGAAATGTGGCACGTTGCAACATCCCAAAAAACCGTTAGTTGCTCAAAAGTTATATCCAGTTTTACTAGACAACTGGATACTAGCGTTAACGATTGGCAAGTCTATTGTCACAATCAACCTCCCTATCCAGATAAATCCCACCGTTTCCAGTTTTTCAATCTAATAAGCATAGCAATATCCCTGGGAAATTGAAGTCTGTTCCTTAACCAATTCCTAAAATTAAAAATTTAATTACGGCTGAGAATCCTGTTAATGCTGCAGCAACAATAACCAACCAGATGACTTCTCAAACTCCGCAAACAATTAAGCCTGCTGACGATGTTTAAGGTTTTCCAAAACCATTTTTCAAATTTTAAAATTGAAGTCTGCCCCATATAATGCTAGCATTCCTGAAAGTCTTATTGCTAGGCCTCTTATATTTGCGCCCCCTCAAAATAGCCCACCTTTTGACGGATGCCACCAACATATGTTTCTCTACAACAATCCTTCTTTAGCTTTTCAAAAAATTGAAAACCACATAAATTATACTTTCCGCCTATTCCTTTTTCCCTGCAGTTTACTTTTAAATCACCAAATCTTCCTTTTTTAATCAATAGTAAGGAGCGTAACCTGCGTCTCAAAAATTCGTTCAGTATAGTTTCTCTCAATGCTAGATCAGTTGTGAAAATGATAACTGAGCTACGAACTGTACCTTTTGAGTTATATTCCGATATTTTGTGCAGTACAGAGTCCTGGATTCATTCTTCAATTTCTTAATGGACGCTTGCTATAGGTTATTTAAGTTTCTACCGACAAAACTATACTAAAATGTAGTGGTGGTTTTCTGCTTTAAATTAGATAACCTCTTGTAGATCTCCCTTATAATATGAACAATTCTTCGTTTATGCAAATATTTGCATCGTTTCAGTCATCATCTCAAACAAGAAAAAACAATAATTTGCTAAGCTGTGATTTAACTCACGGCTCCCGGTGGGGCCTCGTAGTTCAGTTGGCTAGAGTGTTGGCTGTACTAAGCCTTCCCCTTGCTGGGGTAAGTTCGAGTCCCACCGCGGCCGCCGAGTTTTTCACACGTGAGTCAAAGGAATTTGCAGGGTGTATAATCCTACTTGTTATACCGGCAATGAAAGCCAGCTCTGTGAACTCTTTGAAAAAGTTACGAGGACTCCATTCAATGTCAAAATTATTGTATATGATTTCAATTAGCCAGAAATCGACTGGCATCGCAATAATTTTCTGCCAAAATATAAAAAATTGGTTAGCACGATACACTTTTTCAAACATGCCTCATTAAATGAAATTGATGACTGGAAATGACATTAAAGTAGATTAAGTTTTTAAAATTGGCATCCAACCTTTATTTAGGAATCTCAAGTGAGACCTTTTTACAAGTGATCACACATTAATTCTTTTTGTTTGCCCATCTCTTCCTCTGTAAAGCAAGAGTTAAAACGTTCCTACTTTAAATATGCTCATGTAAACAAAAAAAATATTTAACAATTTTACAAAAACTAGATTCGCTGAGCCTTTTTTCAAAAAATAATCCTAGTTTTTCCACAATGTATTGCAAGGTCTACCAGAACGCTCATGTCTTTAATTCCACACAAGACGTTTATAGCAAACGCTGCATCTTTCACTGCCCCACATTTTCTTTAAAACCGACTTGAAAAATAACGAAAGCAGCTTAAGGATCCGTGCATTAGTCCATTGTCAGTCCACTTAAGGATCACTGAAATATTTGACTATGCTTCAAAAATGAGGCTCGCGTAAAATAAGCGCAGGATGTCTCTTGCACTAAGCGTTGCGCATACTTCCTGATTTAATGCTCAAAAATTCCGTCGCCGTTTGTCCACCATTCGTCACACAAAGTCATCCCACCTTTACTTGATTGCAGAAATAATTTAATTACAGAAGATTTGGGCAAAACTGAATTATTAAATTAATTCTTAACTAACCATTTTACCGCTGAATCTACTCCCGTTACTTTAATTCCTCTGTCATCTGATGTGTTTCTCATTACCATTAATTTTGTGCCTATAAATATTCAGACACAGATGAGCCGACTTATAAATTCCCATTCAGTCGGAGCTGACAAACACCCAAACCCCTTATTAAACGGTTAAGAGCTTTTCTCCTTTGCTGAGCAATGTTTTTTTCGAAAATGGTTTTTTAGTAAGTATTGAAAAACTAGTTTTTGAATCTGACTCTCGTTCAAATGTTAAAAATTATCGTGGTGTTCATTATTAACTTCCTCTTAAGATGCTCGGTGGAAAATTAATTTCAATACAAATTACAGATTCCTGCAGAACGAAACATCTCCTTTGCTCTTTCCAACATGGCTTTTTACCCGATCGTTCTTATGGAACATGTCACAGATTTTTTCGAAATCTATTAGCTTCTCTTGGTAATAGGCATCAATCTATGGTCATCATCTATTTCAATCTTAGTAAGATATTTGACAAGGTGCCTCATAGATGACTTACGGGTAAACTGGAAATTTAAGGCCTTCATAGTCCCCCTATTGATTTCATTACGGCTTACCTACCGAATCGGAAACATATGTTTATTGGGATCCTCAATTTCAACAGAGACCCATTATTGTAAGCGGAGTCTATCAGGGTATCACACTAAGTCCGCTTTTGCCTTTTGCTTAACTGAACTGAAGAGGAGAACCGAACAGGGAAAAATGGCTACTAAGAAAGAATGGGGCAATAAAAGTGATGAAGAGGTCTTTTTTGTGGCACAGACCGTACATCGGCAAGGTTGGTCCTCACTGAGACAAAGGATGCTAAATTAGAAGTACCAACTGTACAGAGCTCGTATAACAAAATGAAGGCACTCCAGAACTTGGTTGCTGACCACACCTCACGCATCAGCCTGGGCGTGATGGACACCAGTTCGTCTCGGGAAGCACTAAAAGATTATAGCATTCAATCCCACGAAATGAGCATACGTTTATATAGTGGAGTAACCCAGTCTTAAGTGAGATTATTGCATACCAATGCTCAAAATCTCCTTTCGAATATAGACGAACTCAAGGCACTAGTCTCACACAGAAACACAAATGTCGTTGCCATCACGGAAATTTAGCTTAAAGCCGAAATCATGGATAGCGAGGTTTCAATATACGGATACCAGATCTTTCGAAGAGACCGTGAAAATAGACAAGGAGGTGGAGTGGCCGTATACGTAAGGATAGGAATATCGGCAGTCGAACAAGCGCACGCCATTTTCCTTGAATTTAAAATTTCTCTGTATAAAGAAAAAAATAATTGTTTACAAAATCTAAAATTTTGATGGTCTTAAGAGCACCAAACATTCACATGCAGCTTATGAGTCACTCCTTGATTAAATAAAGGAATAAGTAAGTCACCAGGAGTTTCTTATTGCTGGAGAGTTCACCGCACCTGCAATAGAATGAGTAAATCTGACAGTTGATGGTGCGTCAAATTCCTTTGACCAAATTCTGGTAGAGAAGATAAACTAACCAACGATAAACATACCTTCCTAAAATTAAATTAAGACTTTATCGTATGTTTGTCCTTCCCATTCTTGACTTTTGCTGTCCTTTCTTCGGTTAAATGAACGAATCTAGCCGTTCAAAAATTGAAAATTTCCAAAGACATTTCACATAAAAAACCATATTTCCGACTCTTTCTCCTACTTCCTACTCAACAAGATGCCAGCTAATGAAGCTAAAATTTCTTTGGGTCAGGAGACTTGAAGCAAACTTTTTTCTGCTTTTCCGACTAAATAATAGTTCAACTCTCCCCAAGCTTTCTGTAATTACCCCCGTTAGTCTTCCTTATAACCTAAGAAATTCTGCATTAATTATACCTCCCCCTGCATCCTCCACGTGTAAACGCTCTCTCTTCTTTGGTTCTAGGTATAGTTTTCTTTGGAATAACTTGCCAATTGAAATAAGGTCGTTAACTAGTTTATCTGCATTCAAGCGAAGACTGCACATTTATCTTAACACTGATTCTATTAACCATTTATTTTCCTCATCTTTTCCCAGTAGCTTTCCCCATGACTCGGAGAAAGGACCATCGGGAATTTAAGTGACCCTCTTGAAACTATATTTTTCGCTACCTCGAGTCGCCCATGAACTATGATGTCTCCTTATGTCACCAGTCCACCAAACGATGACGTCATTTAGACGTACACATTCGATGGTCCACAGTCTAAAATGCTACCGTTTCTTCGGATACTAACCATCATCAATTCTGGATCCTAAGATCCTGAGGACTTAAGTTCTCTGACGCATTTTCGTGAGATTTTGTTTCATACGCCTAAGTGATCAAGAACGAATCACCTCGACGTTTCATGATCTCATTCTGAAATGCTTCTGCAGTATTACTCTAATTTACCACCTGACCATTTTTTCTAAGCATTTATTATCTCCTACCTTCTATTAAAAAATGAAGGCCTATTGAACTCTGCCTCAATTTTTATGATAGGAGTTTTTTCAATACCCATTATTTCTAGTTCACCATTAATTTTAAAACATTGCTAACTGTTGACATAGCAGGACAAGTTATGTATGTGTACATTTTATCTGCACACATTGTCATAACTTTATTTCGTTACTAATGTTTGCTGAGACAGTGCCTTTCCGGTGCTAACCAAATATAAATCCTAAATTAAACCGAAGAAAGTACAGCAAAATTAAAGAATGGAAAGTACAAACATACGAAACAAAATGGAACCCAGAACGCTGCCCTGCGGAACTCCACTGTGAACGGTTTCCCAGTGAGACTTTGCGTCACCAATACAAACACGGTGTCGCCTGCCTGTGAGAAAGTCGGCCAAACATTTAAGTAGGTTTCCAGTCACACCCAATTGATGCAGCTTAAAGAGCAGATGTCTGTGTGGAACCCTGTCAAAGGCTTTGCTAAAGTCGATGTAGACCGCATCGACTGACCAACCCATTTCTAATGATTTTGTCCAACTTCCAATGGATGAAAGCAGGTTTGCGAGGCAGGATCGACCACATCGAAATCCATGTTGATATGAACTCAGCAAGTTATTCTCTTCAAGCTGCCTTATCAGTTGTGTTTTGATTATCTTCTCCATCATTTTGCAACAGGTACTTGTGAGGCTGACTGGTCGGAAACTGTTTGGTGATGTCCTCTCTCCTCCTTTATAGATGGGGTTATGTTGGCTATCTTCGACTCGGTAGGCAGAGCCCCGCCTCCATCGAACTTTCAAATATCTTGGAGAGAGAAGAAGCCAGCTGGTCTGTGATTTCCTTGAGAACTTTTGTGGATATTCCATCTGGGTCAGGTGATTTAGTGGGCTGTAGCTCTTTCAGAGTTTTTCTTACTGTGTCCATTGGGAACGACACCGTGCTTATTTTGTTTGGGTCAGGTATATGTGCAGGGTTCCAGTCTATCCCATTCAGTAATTCTTTCATTTTGGGAGAATCCCCTTTCCATACATTTCTCTGCCTAACTGCACGACGTTTGGGTACAGAAAAATGACTGTACTCCCAAGCAAGAACACAATGATCACTTCGTCGAAGCGGCACGTAAGAACTTAATGCTAGGATGCAATTCATTACTCTACTTATGATTAGATCCAAACAGCTTGACTGCTGCCCATTTCGGAACCACGTCTCCATTGTGACATGTTGGGTAAGAAACTGGTCATTTACCAACTAAAGTAATGTATGCTGGAATGAATTTTCCGATCGCAACCAGTACATGGACACCTAATCGATATCGGGAGCGTTAAAAGCTCCAAGTATTAATAAGTGTTTGCTACGGCAGATTTGCTTTACCTCTGTGATGAGTGCTTCGTCCGTGTCCGTTCGCTGTCCTGGGGGTCGATATACCACGGCAATATGGAGGTCTTGTTGGTTTGGGACTTTCAGTTTACAACAAAGTATTTCGCAAGACGAGATCCTATTTGGCGAGAGCCCATCCGGAATGAAGTCAATGCCTTCTCGTATGAACATTGCGATTCCACCACCCCTACGTCCGTTTCTATCCATGCGGATAAGCTATAAACCGTCTATCCTGACTTCTGTGTCTGCGATTTGTTCATTTAACCATGTTTCAGTTAGAGCTATGAAGTCAGGTTGTAAATAGTCCACGCCAGTTTGATATCATCCATTTTGTTCAATAGACTCTGCACATTTGTGTACATCATTTTAATCTTGTTTTGTTCCCTCGATTTATGAAGATTTTTGGTTCTTTCTTCCACATGGCGATTATTGCTGGATATTTCACAATGTATATCCAGTCTACTGTCTAGTCTAAATCTAAAGGCATTTGGTAGGGCTTTTGACCGGCGTGGTTGCCGTCAATTTCACCGGATGTTCCCATAAAAACGAGCTCACCGTTTTGGAAGATTTTGTTGTCTACAATTTTCGAGTTTTTTTCCCCCTCGTATTGACGTCTTTTCAATTCTGCTAACAGTGTCCTCATTTTCATCCGATCGGTGGGAGAATAATCCGGCTGAAAAAAAACTCCACGATGATTCTTTCATAGTCTGGACTTTCGAGAGAGCAATAGATCTACCTGCTGTTCGCTCCCCAAGACGACTTTTAACGGTCTTGGTCGAACATCATGCGTTTCATTTCTAACGAGAGGCCCCAATCGAAAGATCTTTTTGATTTCGACTATCACACCAGTTTCTTGCGTATCATTCAATAAATTTTGAAATGACAGCAGACCCTGTTTAACCCTTTCTTTTGGCGTTTCCCCAGTATCCTCTGAGACTCCCTGAACTACCAGACAAAATGATCTGTCAGGGAAAAAACTCGTTTCTGCATCCTGATTTCTTTTAGTGATGGACGGTTGAATCATGCCCTCTGTTACAGTCTTTAATACTGTGTTCAAATTGGTCTTCATCGGTGAGCCTGTTGGTTGATTTGCAGACATCTCTATGGATCTTTCAATTAGCGTGAGTTCTTTTGACACTGCGTTTGCTCGAATAGCACCCAGGAAACCTGAATTTTCGGTTGGTGGCATCCAGGTCTGTCGATAAGTCGCAGGCCAATTTTCCGCCATTACTTTGCTGGCGACCATGCCCTGCTCCATTGCAGTTCGATGGATATGTATAGAGCATGCTGCTGGCGCTCGTCCGTGGCATTAAATATACCTAACGATTACTGTTTTTTGACTTTTCAAAGACCGTCGATCGCTGATTTACTTTTGTGCAGTTGGATTCTATGTGCACCGGATTTCCCGAACCTGGGGAAATGCAAGACATAATTTCCTCCTCGCTTATTTTCTTTCCGGTCATCTGTATTTCAACTGACTCAGAGGTTTTTTCTAATGACTTCGTTCTTTTTCTCTTTTTGTTTCACTTAATGTTGTGTCTATTGACCTCTACCGTTTCCTTGCGATGATTATGATCTAGCTTGCTGATGGTTTTCAGCTCATTGGCATCGTGTTTCGGCGAGTTTATTTTGTTATGTTTGATTAGGGGACTGCTATTATTTCCGATAGGAGATCGAGGTCTCCTTCTAATCTCAAAACTCTGGTTGTGAGTCCTCGGCATCCATCCGAGTGTGCCAGCCCTTCACTGTTTAGCTTAGTTTTGGTAGTGTTCAGTAGTGCACTGCCTTCTTCAATATTGCTGCTTGGTGGCTCTTATCGGTCTGGTGAGAGTGCATTGCGTATTTCTGGTAAGTTTTTGTCACATGAAATCGAAAACGGTTTACAAAGGTAGGAGAGATCATTATTTTTGGAGGATACACTATTTTTTTGTCTGCTGGCTGCCGGGCGTGGCCGAGCGGGCAAGAGCATTGGTCGCTAATCGAGAAGTTGGTGTTTAGAATCCTGGCCGAAGCAGTGAATAATTTTCTCGCGTGGTTGGGTCGTGAACATTTGCGTTACCCATGCCAGCAAGATCTCTACGAGGATGCATTAAGTTTTAAAGAGCAGCTTAAATTATCAAGCGAATAGTTTACTGAGCACAATAAGAAGTGCTTTTCTGCACCGAATTCACTATCGAATGTTAATATGAAGCAAAGAACGTTGCAGCCAAAGGCTGCCGGTGGTTCTCCGTTCCTTTGTGATGTCAACTCCCTTTCCTGGCAAGTGTCAACTCCTTTCCTGGCACGATTATCTTACAGGCTGAAAATACGCCTAAAATTTTATTCCACTTAATAAATAGTCAATTGAAAACAAGGACCCATTCGCAGTACTTACGTATGGGAACGGTGCAGAAGTTGTTGATAATGGTGAGAAACCTGAGCACTTGGATCAGTTCTTTGCCTTGGTATTCACTAGAGAAACCGAGCTTCCGTTTGACAAGGTCAACAGTAATGTTGTAAATACCAGTCTAGGGCTTGAATATATACTCTTCCTGGCACCTCTCGTGAAACAAGAATTGCAAAAGCTCAAAGAAGCAAAGTCGTCTGGTCCGGACAATATACTGACAATTTCTTGAAATAATTAGTGGACAAACTCTCTAAACCACTAGAACATATATTCCATTTGTCAGTTGAAGCAGGGAGGCTGTCATCCGAATAGAAGACAGCAAATATATACCCCATATACAAGGGTGTGGCTCAATCAAATAGCAACAATTATCAACCTGTCAGCCTAACCTCAATTTTCTGCAAAATAATCGAATCTCAAAAATTGGGGTAGAACTGGAGTATGAGAACCCCACTAAAACGTTTTTTTTCGATCAGATAGAAAGGTATGGAGGGCCGTCAGATCTGCTGCCGGCAGGCACGCACTTAAAGAGAGTCTCAATCGTCTAAGCAGCTGATCTGCTCTTGACACTTAAATTTGAAACTTTTGGAAGTGTGTGTGTTTCAGTGAGGAAGATGATTCCTTTCAATACCTTCTCAATGGGTAGTCCCTTTCAATTGTTAAGGAACCGAAGGACCTCTGCGTTCTTATAAACTCCTCATTCAAACCAGCTCCACAGTATCTTAATGCAGCTAAACGCGCGTTTCAGGTCTTATTTGCGCTCAGACGAGGATTTTTGCAGATGGATAAGGAGCTATTCCTAGAAACCTACGTGGAATTTGTGCAATCTCACTAGTAGCACGCCGTTCAGGCCTCGCGTTCGTGGCTTAAAAATTATTATCTATAGCTGGAACAAGTACAGGCGAGGGCTATGAAGGTGGTCAAGAATCTAATAATCTGCTTTCTGAAGCCAGACTGGCTGAACCTGATTTGTTTTCTCTCAATTATAGGCGAAACGCGGTGACCTCATAATTACCTACAAGATTGTCAGGGGCCGTGAATCCGCCTTAGAATTTTATGACTTCTTCGAACGGGCTAGGACAGAACATCTGTGGGGTCATCCCTTTAAACACACACGGACATCTATCGAAACGCCTTTTCACAGAGTGTCGTTGGAGGATGGAACGTACTTTCTAAAGGAGGCGGTACTCTCAGGAACGTTTGACAAATTTTAATGTTAACTAGATACTCGTTTGCTGAGAAACGTATAATGAAGATTATTTTCAGTAGTGGCAGCTTTCACCTGGCTCACACATATCGATGAAATTACATGTTACTTAGTCAGATTTACGTTTTTAAACGTTTATTCTATTGCAATTTTTGAATGTCAATAGTAAACTTTAGAGCGAAAGCCTAAGTCCCTTAATAAAGTGACTTAAATTGACTTATTAATGATATGTCATCTAAAATACGTGTATTCCTTATCTAAATATACAATCAAAGAATGCTTACATCAATACCATACGTACTTGCATGCTAGTTCCGTTTGGAGCTCAACATGGCAGATGGAATTATCATCTAAGAAGTGTCAATACATGGGTCTTGGGCCTGAAAGGTTACCACAGCCAGATATTTTTCAAGACAACCCTATGACCGAATTTTCCACCGTTAAGCACTTAGGTTTTAAGCTACACCAATAATTTAGGTCTTTTACCTCACGCCCCGATAGAATTTAGAGCTAACGCTGCCCAGATTTTTGGATTTATTTCTTATAATTGCTGCCTTCATTTAAATTAAATGAAGACTGTTTTCACATGTTTGACTTCCCATTCTTGAACATTACTGTCCATTTTTCGGTTTAATGAACGAGACTAGCTGATCTAAAATTAAAAATTTCCAAAGGCATTCTAATAGAAGATTGTTACATCAAACACTTCCAAATACGTCTCTAAATTGTGATGTACATGAATTTTAACTTATCTAATTTTTTAAAGACTCTGTCTGCTAGGGTGGTATATTTTGAGAAAGCTGCCACTAGTGCTCAACATAGCTTCACAGGAAAAAAATAAAAATGGGCTTAAAAAATTAGCAAATACAATAGAATTAAAGTAAAGAAATGGTGACAGCCTTCAAGCTACTGGCACGGACACCATTGATAACAGGATAAGGGTTAAATACCTCTTACGGTGGATATCACCGATTGCAAACCAGGTGTTATAAGCACAAAAGGCGGAAATATATAGTGTTCCTGCCGGCCACAAAAAAGGATTTGCCAACACGATGGATTGCCAACCATAAGAATGAACAAACCAGAGGCTAGTGTCTGTAGAAAACGTCTAACAGTGGCAAAAGGATACCATTGCCTGGGTGATATAGCATGAGGGAACTTGAAAATGGACGAAAAGTTTCCACCCCTGCCAAACAATCGGCCGTATGCAGGATGAAATTTAAACTCATGGTGGCCACCCCAAAAGCACAAATCGAAATGCGCAGGGTTATTACGTAGCCAAGGTTGAGTTTCGACGTGAAGACCTACTCATCTTAACCAAAGTTAACCAGGAAGACGAATATATATTCACATAAGCTGTTCTTAAAGGATTGTTAATCGAAAGTGATAGGAGTGGATGTCATATAATCAGATCCGGTGTCCATGGACACAGTGAGCATTTATGCACTTTTGCAGCAGGTAAAAGCCTAAAGGAGCGGAAAATGTTCCGATAGAGTGGAATGCGCGGACAAAAAGAACGCTGGCATGAGTACTGACAGTAATAGTGAATAATAACAACCCCAAAAGAACAAATTTAGGGTCACTCCAGAAACCTGGAAAATCCTAGCATTGGAGGAGTCATCACTGAGTGCATTCCCTAGGTCTGGGCAGCAAACTGGAGCCAAAAATAAAGATGGCCAAGGCAACTTGACCAGCAAATAGAGTTGGAAGGCCATGGATGAAAATGTTAAAATTCCAGCCCCGTGAATATGTTTTCGCGACAATACCCAGTAAGGAACCTCATCAACCCTAGCTGATGTCCTTGAATTCGCCACAACTTAAAAACTGTAAACTCAGGTCTGTGCAACAATCATCACCATAAACCGAGTAACTACCTGCAACATGCACTCACCTTTCACCCTTGGTGCACTTTGGTCTACATCATCATGATTACGAAAATTGGATACCGACAGTACACACAGGGCGACCGCCAGAAGATTACACCCAGTGTCAAAGTATCCTCAAAGTCACCACACAACTGCTGACATCAAGGTTAAATTAAATGCCTGCGACTCCGTCAAAGAGCGACTAGGGAATCTAATTCTGGTTCAACCCGTTAAAAAATGCAAACTACGGTCGGTCTGCTCTGGGGGAAGCATGTAAAAAATCCTACATTAAAAGAGCGGGTGAATTCTGGGAACTTAAGATTTTTGTGTGATATTCGGGTGAAAAACCGGCATCTCAAAGAGGTACGGATGATCATAGCAGGTTCATACAGAAAGCAAGGTTTAACTATTGAATCAGGTCAGCAGATGAGAACTAAATGTTATCGAGAAAGTCTACTGTCGTGCGACAGCGTTAGTAAAAGGGCTAAAAGAGGCTCTTATATAGCAAGACTGGAATGCCCGAATTTATTCCCTCTATGCTTCAGGTAGCAAATAGTTGAGCTTATATCAGCTTACAACGTAAAACGTGACCTAAAGCATCGGCCATCGTTAATTGACACTTCTTGTCGCATATTCAACATGGCCGCACCAAAAAGATGATAGAAGGAGTAGCATGGATCCCAGTTCTCATGGCGTGGGCCTGCGTGCCACTGAACCCCATCATGCATTACCAGGTCAAAGCCTAAAATTTGGACAGGCATCACGAAGCCTGCCATCTATCGGCTGGCACACCTTGGTGTGAAGCGCCTAACACCCACATAAAAGATCGTTTGACTGTCGATTATGACGAGGTCCATCGTATGCTCTATGGAAGGGTGGTTCAGTGACGGTGATTTGCGTGTGATTTAGTTTAAAGTGATAGTAGACTTGCACTGCAGATACCGCACTCTCTCCTCCTCCCCCACCTATACCCGGTGTCATGACAGAGTCAAAAAGACCGGAGGTGAGAGAGGACGCAGGTGGCTGGCGCGGCCGGAGCCGCCCCTGGGCGTACCACTACACCTGGCTCGGATCCCACCGAATGGGAGTGCCATAAAGGCCACATTAAGAAGGTGCCGTTACAGCCTAACTCTCAGTTCGTCAGTCAGCCACTCCACCCAAAACACACATTGGGTTGACCACGCGGTCCGAGTGTTCCCGTCAGTTAGAACCTTCCAAGCCACGGTGTTTAGCGCACCGTGATAGTTTCAAGCGTGTCAGAGTGTTTATAGTGAGGAAAATGTGCTGAGATGTCGACCTCACTCTCTCCCCCACCCCCACAATCAGACCACCGTCCAAGCTGGTCAGTGGTCCGATGTGGGAGTGGGCACATTGGCTGACGGGTCGACGCACCCGTCGTCGCGCGCCACAACATGACCTGGCCACCATAACGCACACACCAGCATTTACTTACTCAATGGATATGGAGGAGCCATCGCCGTCTGACCTTCAGTCCACTGGTGAGCAACACGACACACACAGCGCATACACTGGACCGATGACGTGGTCTGGTGTGAGCGTCAGATTGGCAGTTTTCCAAGCCATGGTTTCTAGGAGACCATGATATTCTCAGGTACATGATGATGGTGAGGGTGTTGTCTATGTATTGCTGTAGGTACTTTGAGCTGATACGGCTAAGCTTCCGGTTGTTTGCCGCAGGTTGTCGTGAAGGTGCATGTGTCCTTTTAAGCTTGTGTGGTGTGTAAATGTGCGGGAGCAGTGAGGGCATTGGAGGCAGGCGCGGCGACTATATGTTGGAGCCCCTTGAAATGGTTCACCAGCCTCCAGGTAATGGACTTACAGGTGACCGACCAGGCCAATGCGTGAGTTGAAGTTGTGGGTGCAGTGTGGGCAGCAAAAATCGGGAGAGGCTGGGGGATGTCATTCAGGGAAGTGGGGGTGGCAGTGACCATAAGAATGGCAGGAGCAGAGGGTATCAGTGTTATCGGCATTGCGGGGAATTACGCTGTAATAGATGCACATGTAACCGAATTGGCCCGTGCGATGAGTGAATTCGCGAGGACAGTGAGGGCAGCAGAGGCGGCGATCTCTGCTGCGTGTTGGTGCTCCAGGCACTGGTTCATCAGTCTCTGTACGATGGATTCGCAAATGACTGAGCAGGCCAATGTGTGACGTAAATGTGCGGTCGCATTGAGGACAGTTTAGGAGAGAGTCCTCATCGCTGGTGGTGGTGGTCGCGGCGAGGGCGAAGGCGGTGGTATCTGCGGTGGTGGGGTAACAGGCAATGAGTATTGGAATGTGGTCTCTATGATGGTGGGGGTAATGGAATTGATGCCAGGAGTGAGGGAAGGGGAGTGCGAAGGAGGGTTGGTAGAATTTGACGTAGATGTTAGAATTGTCGGATTGTTGGTGCATTGCATCCGAAGATGTCCGACCAGGCCGATTTGCGCGTGGAAGATGCGTTGACAGCTCGGGCATGTTTGACGGGGATGGACATCAACGGTGATGGTCCGGGGCGCAGGTGACTTTCGTGCCGTTCTTTTGGCCTTGGCTGCGGCGATTCGGTTGGCCTCATATATTGTTGCACCAGTCTTCACGGATCTTCTCCATGCAGGTCTATCCTGCGCGAGGTCCTCCCAGGTCACCGGGTTGATTTGCAGCTGCTTCAGCAATTTCTTCAAAGAGTCTCTTGTAGCGTCGTTTTTGACCTCCATATCGGTGAGCACCCGTAGTGACATCTCCGTAGAAAATTCGGTTGGGAGGTCGATCGTCGTCCATTCTTACCAGATGGCCACTCCATCGCAGTTGCACTTGCCTCAGCATGGCGTGGATTCTGAGTATTCCGGTCCGCTCCAGGACTTCCGTGTTCGTGAACCTGTCTTGCCATTCAGCTTCAATTTTCTGCAGATGCAGCTGAGATGGAAGTGATTCAGCTTCCTGGCTTGGTTTGAGTAGACGGTCCATGTCTTCGCTCCGTAAAGGAGTGTAGTCAAGACGACGGCCTTGTTCATCTTCAGTTTAGTGTTCAGGTGAATACCGTGGCGATTTTACACGGAGCCCTGCAGCCGGCCGAAGGCCTGACTGGCTTTTCGAGATCCGTTGGGCAACCTCGTCATCGATTCTCATGTTGCGTGACAGCGTGCTTCCTAGATACTCGAAGGTTTTTCACATTTTTGAGTTGAGCATCGTTGACATTGATTTGGGGAAAATTGTACTCCGCGCTGTGTGGCGGCTGGTGCATAACAACCGTTTTGGCTGTACGGATTGGAAATCCGAAATTGGCACAGCTTGCAGCGAAGAGGTCCATACTCCTTTGCATGTCCTCCTCCGTCAGGGTGTTAAGGATGCAGTCGTCCGTGAAGAGCAAGTCATGGACTGTAGTCGTAGACACATGCGAAACCTGCTTTCATATTTCGGGACAGTGGTGTGCTGCTTTAATTTGCTCTCAATTATGGGAAGGAGAAGTCACAACAAAGGCTGAGTCGTTGCATGCTTCTTAGAAGTCTGACTGCTCAATATAATTGCAACCTAGTCCATTTATTAAAGAAGATTTATAAATTAAATGCATTCGCATAAAATTCTAAGAGGTATGAAAAACACAGACGCCCACGATTCATCTGAGCGGAAAAAAATTGATGCCCCGGTCGGGAGGCGAAACATCGTCAAATAATCAAATGGCGAAGCACCTAACCACTCCACTACTTTCACACGGAAACCTGATAAAAAAATTGTATACGACCAGAAAAGGGCGGCAAAGATCGATATGCTGTTACTACTTCTCCTTCTGCCAAGCGGGCGAAAGTCTGATAATACTACTTAATGTCACCTACGAGAAGGAAAAGTGCACGGGTTGTTTAAGTCTCCTCATAAATTCCTTTTGATGGAGAAAGAGAAAGATAACTTGAAACAAGAAATGAATGATCTAAAAGAGACAGTTCGTTGTTCATCCGGCAAAAGAACACCCGTAACAACGAGAATTCCAACAAAAGAAATAACGTATGCAAATAAAGTTTCCTTAAGCATACGTAATGAAGAGCTTAAAGACATTGCGGCTACAGAGCTCAGTAAATCAGTAGACATTTCCTTCCTTCAAAAGGGAGATCAAACCAGCTCATTCAACTTACTACTGTCACCCAAGCTCAGACAGAAGCAGTAATGCTCTGAATACACAAACATACGCTGCATCGTTGCTGGATGATACAACGAAGGGCGATGTTTCAAAGCTCGTCGAATTTGAAGGAAAGAAGACGAAGAATTTGAAGTCGAAAAAGGCCAAGATGATTTCATAAGATGCGTTTCAACTCCAAATATAGCTCTTTTTTACCAATAGACGCGCAATAGTAATCCTGTGCTGGTGATACAGGAGCAACTGCAAGACAAATCGGTAAAGTTCCAAAAAGGGCTTCGCCATTAACTTTAGGAATTTTCGCTAGTACTGACGCAAATTGCATCGTCGACCAGAGTATACTTGTTCCTGATACTGATGCCATAGGAACACCAAGTCACCAAACAGACGTTTAGACCGAAAACGAAATCTCGTTATTAAAGGGGCTCCCAAGTCCACTTCTCTGATTGCAAAGGAAAGGGTAGAACATGACCTCAGTCTTTTCCGAGCATACTCAAATGCAAGTCTTCAAGATGTTGAATGCGTTACCGTGCAGGAAGCATTTCGTTTAAGGAGAGGGGGGTGTTTCACATGATTTATCCTCACCGAGGCTTCTTAAAATCTTTCTCAAAAATGATATTCAGGCTTCAAAAATCCTAGAACGGAAAATGGCTCTCCGTAGCTCACACCGGGATGTGTTTTTTCAGTTGGATTATGAACCGACGGAAAGGCACAAAATGAGGTTGCTGAGTACCGAACTGAAGAGGACAACTGAACAGGGGGGGGGGAAATGGCTCCAAATGAAGGATGGGGAAATGAAATTGATGAATATATCTTTCGTGTGGCAGACCGCATATCCCATCAAGGCGGGTGCTCATCGAGATGGAAGACGCTAACTGCGAAGTACTCAACTCTACAGAGCTCTTTAACAAAAGGAAGGCGCTTCAGAACTCGGTTGATGACCACTCATCATACCTTCTACTATTCTACTATTAAATCCCACAAAATGAGCAGAAGTCTTTATGGAGGAGTGACCTAGTCTAACTTGAGATTTTGTATACCAATGCTTAGAGTTTCCTTTCGAAAAAAGACGAACTTAAGGCACTAGTCTCAGATCGAACCTCCAATATCGTTTCAATTAAGGAAACTTGGCTTTAAGCCAAAATCGCGGATAGTGAGGTTTTGGTAAGTAGATACCAGCTTTTTCAAAGAGAACTTGATAAAAGACAGGGAGGTGCACTGGCAATATAATTAAGGACAGGAATCTCGGCAGAGGAACGAGCGCACGCCTTCTTCCTTGAATATGAATTTCTCTGGATAAAGATAAAAAAGAACTGATCACAAAATCAACAATTCTTGACGATCTACAGACCACCAAACATTCCAAGTGCAGCTGATGAGTCATCCCTTTACTTGGTCAAGGAAGTCGCATGTCACCAGGAGGTGCTTATTGCTGGAGATTTCAATGCACATACAGTAGACTGGGTAAATCTGACAGTTGATGGTGCACTAACTTCTTTCGGCCGCAATCAAATGCATCTTACCCTCGACCAACCTCTGGCCCAGAAGGTTAATTTACCAACGAGATTTAAAGAGAATCAGAGAGCCAATTGCCTGAACCTAGTATTTACGGAGGACTTCTCTCACATTGATGAAGTGTATTCTATTTCACTTATCGGTAAGGGTGACCATACTTCGCTGCTGTCGGATTGCCAGAAGAGAACGGAGTGCAAGCGGAATATATGGAAGGCCGATTTTAACGTGATGAAGAAAGAACTGATGTCCGTGAAATGGGAGTTTTGCTCAAAGGGCATCCAGAGAATGACTGACGATCGTTTAAGACGGTTTTCCTCGATCTGATTGAGCGCTATTATCCAGTGAACGTACAAAATGACTATTCGCCCTACCTGCTTAACAAGATAACTAAACAGGCCATCAAAGAACAAAAATAAAAAGTGGAGGGTATTTAGGGAAACATGGTCAGCAGAAAATCTCAAGGAATTTAGTGGCCAATTAAATGCTGTCAAAAAATGATCCGTCAGGCAAGGAGGAACTATAAATCAAGAATTATCCAGCAGGCTGAAAGTAAGGCTAAAATTTTATTCGATTATAACAATAGTCAATTAAAAAACAAAGACCCAGTCGCAGTACTTATGGATGGCAATGGTGGAGAAATCGTTGAAAATTTCGAGAAAGCCGAGCACTTGGGTCGGTTCTATGGCTCGGTATTCACTAGAAAAACTGAGCTTCAGCTTGACCACGTCAACAGTGCTGTTGTTAACGCCGGTCCATTGCTTGAATATATATACTTCCCGGCTCATCTCGTGGAATGAGAACTGTAAAATCTCAACGAAGCAAAGTCCTATGGTCTGGATGATTTACCGGCAAAGTTCTTGAAAGAATGGGCCAGCAAACTATTCAAACCACTAGCGCATTTATTCAAGTCGTCATTTGAATCAGGGAAACTGCCATCTGAATGAAAGGCAGCAAATATAAACCCCATATACAAGAGTGGGGCTCGATATAATGTTAATAATTATCGGCTTGTCAGCCCAACCTCTATTTGCTGTTAAATAATGGAATTTATAATGAAGAAGGTGACCATGAAATTCACGGAGGAAAACTGATTACTCTTAGAGCTCCACCATGGCTTCAGACAGAATCGCTCTGGTCTTGCCAGTTAATTGCTCATGACAGAGCAGTGGAATAGCGCATTGGACGAAGATGGTAGGGTTGACGTCATATACACTGATTTCAAGAAGGCGTTTGACAGTGTCCCACACAAACGTCTCATCGACAAATTATCTGAAATTAGCATATGAGGAATGCTGCTGACATGGATCACAGACTTTCTTACAGGAAGATTGCAAACGGTGTGCTTTGATACCTCGAAGTCAACAGCTACTCCGGTTTTAAGTGGTGTCCCCCAAGGCTCAGTTTTAGGGCCGTTTCTCTTCTTAGTGTAAATCAACGACTGTTTCGACGACCTGGGTTGCAGCGCCGTCATGTTTGCAGACGATGTTAAATTGTGGACGGTCATCAGATCTGATTCCGATAGGCACTCACTTCAAGAGGATCTCAACCTTCTTAGCAACTGGTCTGCTCCTTGGCTCTTAAATTTTAACGTTGGGAAGTGTGTGGTCCTAAGACTTCAAACCAAAAGGACCAATAAGGAGGATAATTCGTACCAATGCCTTCTCGATGGGCAGCCCCTTTCAATTGTTGAGGAACAGAGGGACCTCAGTGTTCTTATAAACTCCTCACTAAAACCATATTCACAGTGTTTAAAGGCAGCTAAATGCCACTACGCGGTGGCCTCATTCAAGCCTACAGGATTGTCAGAGGCCGCGAGTGTACCCTAGAATTTGCTGACTTCTTCGAATTGTCTGGAACGGAACATCTGCGGGGTCATCCCTTTAAACTGCAGAGGAAGTTGGTCCACACGGACGTCCGTCGGAACGCCTTTTTGCAGAGGGTCATTGGAGCATGAAACGGACTCCCTGATGTGGTGGTCCTTTCAGAATCTGTTGACACATTTAAATGCAAACTAGATACTCATTTGCTGAGAAAGTACTGTACATATACATATACATATACTGTACATAATGAAGATTGTTTCAGCAGCGGCAGCTTGTGCCTGGCCCACACATATTGATAACCCTACATTTTTATTTGTCAGATTAATAACTGTAAACTTTTATTCTATTGACATTTTTGCATGTGAATAGGGAGCTCAAGGGCGAAAGCCTACTTCCCTAAATAAAGTGACTTATAGTTACTTAATATCATATTTTTTGAGGATCGTAACGAGGCAGTTTACTTGGTGCTGAAGATGTTTTAGACTTCATGAACGGTATCAGGGTTCTTCTAGTTTATTGTCAGTGTCACCTTGAAGGACACCGCAATGGGCCCATGATTATGCATCGGTTTGTTTTCAACAGGACTTCTCACCTGAGAAATGGAAAAAATGTCATCAACTTGTCACTGAACTGAGACAGGGGCTCAGCAAATGGGAGCAAAATTTGGTTTTTTACAACAACCAAGTGATCCATCATCAATTGATCTCCCCTTGGAGAGGCCCGTTCCGGATGAACACGCAGTCGACCCAGTAAAGGGGGGCTCACGCTCGACCGTTAGCACTTCCCGGGCAAACTGAAAACTAAAGTTTATGTACACTAATGCACAGAGTATGTTATCGAAGCTCGATGAGCTTAACATTCATGTCTGTGAACTATCTCCTTATAAAATTTAACTAACAGAAACCTGGTTGTCCCAACACGTGAACGACCCGGAGGTAACTATGACGGCTACCAACTGTTTAGAAAAGACAGGAAAGGGCGTCAAGGAGGTGACGTACGCACATATTTGAAAAGTGAACTAACAGTTTTAGACAAGACGGATAAACTGGCGTCTACTTCCGAGGCGACATGGCTATCCATAAAAATGCCAGGTTTATCAAGTCTAGATGTCCTGACACTCTACCGTCCACCAAGAAGAAACCCCTTGGCGGACGCTTTCCTGCCAAAGGAGCTTGAAAAATTGCCACACGGTCGGATATCCAGATCATGGGTGACTTTAATGTGCCTCACATTCACTGCAGCTCGACCTACGCACATAACGCTGATCTAGTCTTTCACGGTTGCCTTCTGAGCGCTACGCTAAAGCTTCTTCTCACACAGCACATCACTTTTCCAACAGGGGTGCGCGAAGGACAACAGGCCAATTGTCTGGACCTCGTTCTCACTAGGTCGAAGGACAGCATTAGCGAAGTGTCATGTCTACCACCGCTAGGTAAAAGTGACCACATTGTACTGTGATTGGCCTACTAGCTATTTTCGATACAAAAAGACCCACAACAATCAGAAGGAACAAAGGGCGAGGTGATTTCGGTGAAATTGAATGCCAACCTTACGCGCACTCAGTGGGAACCTTTATTCTGTGGAAACATAACCGAGGACTGGGGAACGCTCCGGAACATACTGCATAGGCTAATCGAAAATCACTGTCCAATTTCGGGAAATAGGTAAACCAACTAAACCAGCTAAGTAAAAGTTCTATTTTTTCAGGATTTCATTATCCTAAGTTTTAATAACTACTACTTTTTGATAAAAACTACGCATTTTTAACACTTTATCACCTGCTTTTACCGTGGTGCTCGTCATCTCCTACAAACCCGAACCTTTAGAGTCAACTTTTTAACCGGATATAGTCTCGTTATCAGTCAGGTGGATCTGTTATACTAAGAGGTTTTCTCAAGCACACATAAAGATCCTTAGTTACAATTTTGGAAAAACATTTGTCGCAGAATATAATTTGGCTGAGTTTTCATAAGTTTGACCAAATTTAAACCTCCTCCTAGCAAAAATGAGAACGAAAATCTCAGCTCGTCGCAAGCTCTCAGCCGTTGAACCGAAGCGTTGCTTGGTTACATCTAGTATTCACAGCAGTGCTTTACATATGCAACCAGTTGTAAAAGCTAAGCAGCTTGATCTCTGCTTTACAAAATTGTAATGATTATATGTTAAAGTATGGATCAGTTCTCTCTATACTGGGGAACTTATTCGACGGGGACATCTCTGCTCTTCCCTCTCAGGAATGTCAGCGTCTAGACTTGCTCGTCCATTTAGTTGCCAGTGAAACATTAGACCGACAGAAAAGAAATTATAATTTTCTTTTAAAAAATGTTTCCCGAGACAGACGAACTTTTGACGTTGCCGTAGACTTCCTGAACTCGTGCGGCTTAAACTACAAAATAGCGGAAGCCAAACGCCTCTCCTCACGTAGCAAAAATCCACCTTTATTAGTCACCCTTTTTTCACCAATCGAGGTGGATTTCATCTTTTCACAACGAGGTCACATTTATCGTTATCTAGAAGTTGCAAAATGTTTCCTTTGTCGGAATCTTACACCGATGGAGCGAAGGAATGTGTCTCCCCTCTCGCATTGGTCTTCGGCCGCTCAATCCATTATCCATAAGTCTGGTCATGCCTATGCAAACCATAACGAGATGGTACAGCAATCTCATTTGGTGCCCGGTTCAAAACCCCCCTTAACTTTACCTGCCGCTTTTCTTCCGAAGAATCCATGAAACGCCTTCTTCCTCCAAAATAGGAATTTCAAACGCAGTGGCTATCAGCCATGTCGTAGGCCCGCCTTTAATGTCAATAACTCCGTCTTAAGTGCCAAGACCGACTGCTTCTCCGTTTCAAAGTAGTGTTCCTTGTATTTCTACTGTTGACTAAGTCCAAAAAACTGCGTCAAGTCCGCCTCGTTCCCATTCCATGCTATCCACTCCTGTCTCAGCTGTTTAATCTACTAAATTTATCAATAACCTGGGCAAGTTTAAGTATGCTCCTAACTTAAGTTCCAAAAAGAAAAACGTCATCACAATTAGGAAACCTCCTCACCCTCCAGCATCTACTATTCATACCCAAAATTTCCTTAGCAATATTCCCAACCACACAACTTCTCATGCTTCCCAATTTATTAACTCTACCCCTTATGGAAAAAGTTTTCCACAACAATTTCTTCCATTTAAAATCTTATTCTCCCCCTATATTATTCCAATATTCCTCAAAATCCTATTATTAGGCCTTCTTCTATTTTCGCTAACGCAGAAAATAGCCTTCCACTCGATTGATACCACCCAAATATGTTTCCCTACGATAATCCTAATTTAGTTAACAGCACCAGCTTAGCTAATTGTAGACCACAGCAATTTTACATTCCGCCCGCACCTTCCTCTCTAGTGTTTACTTCCCCACCACCAAGTCTTCCTTTTTATAAATAACGATAACCCTAGTTTGGATACTCGAACGACGCTAGATGTCATATTACTTAATGCTATATATTTTATAAATAAGATGGCCCAACTGAGAGCCCTTGCTTTCGAGGTAATGCCCGATGTTTCATGTGTAACTGAATCTTGGACCCATCCCTTAATTTCCGACTCTTTGCTGTTATAGAACAGTATGGTCTCTACCGTCAAGAACGCATTAGCAAGCGTGGTGGTGGTTGTCTTCTTTAGATAAAAGCTTGATTTAAGGATTTCCCGTTTGATCTAGATGTTACGTCATTCTGTGGTAATTACTGCTTCACATCCATTATCATTTCGCCCCGGCAAAATGCGATTCTCGGGTGTATTTACAACCCGCCTAATTCATCATCCGATGATGATGCAAAACTTTGTGAAATTTTTAAATTGGTTTCAAGGTCCAATTTTAACATTAAAATAATCGCTGGGGATTTTAATTTTCCTGAAATTGACTGGATTTTAAAGTTTGTCCACTCAGAGTTCAGCCTTTCCTCGAAAACATTAACTTTTCTAATTGGTCGCAGCTTGTCCGTTCTTCAACGAAAGACAAGCATATTTAAGACCTGATTCTTCACAAACGACATTGCTCCCCTCTTCGTTGATTTTAACCAGGGCTTCTTCCAAAGTGACCATACATTAATTCACTGTTGCCTTCCGATTGTTTCATCGAAAAAGGCTAGTGCGTTCGTACCTATCATGCTTTTGACCTCGCAGATATGAGCTTAATTAACAACTTTTTGGACTCATTGGATTGGCAGCATCTCTCCTCCATGAACGACGCAGCAAGTCTTTGCGACTTCATGTCAGTCGTTTCAAATAACATCCTGGAATTTATGCCAACCAAAATTGTCAAGCCGTACGTTACGGAACCCACCGTTCCTCCCTTACTTTTGCCACGACTAAAGAAATTGAGGAAGCAGTTAAAATATCAATCTACAAGTTCGTTATCTGAACATCTAAGGATCGCAGAGATTTTTGGATAAGCCTCTAAGATTCGGCTTGCACGTAACAGAGAGAGGAAATCTTGCGCACTCCGTGAGCCAAACTCTGCAAAATCTGTTGCTAAACTGTTCCGCCGTCGATCCTCCTCTAAATGAGGTTATGAAATTCCTCCATTACTAAACGAAGACAAGAACTTCCTCCTCGAAGACTGTGACAAGGCAGAACTGTTTAGCGCGTTCTTTGCAAATCATCTGACGATGGAATCTGAACCGGTTCCGACGTGTCGGGCATCCTCATTGAATGTTAGCAGCACCATTGATTTCTCCTTAGAACTAATTCGTAAGCGAATAATTCGTCTAAAATACTCGCAATTTTCGGGGACTGACGGTATTCCAAACTCAGTTATTAAGAGAGAGCCGAGCTCCCCCCGATTTCTTAGCCATATATTCTCAGTTTATCTTCTAAACGGATTCTTTCCTGACTCATGGAAGACATCTATTATTCTTCCTGTCTTCAAGTCGGGATCTCGTTCGGACGTAAATAATTATCAAGGCGTTCACAAAACCCCGGCTCTAGCAAAACTTCTTGAAAAAATTATTTTTATTTAAATTCTCGACATTTGCCTAGAAAATAAGCTCTTAAGCTACTCACAATATGGTTTTCTACCTGGGAGATCATGCGAAGTGTGTCACTTAGCTTTTCTTAATCTCGTCACTTCCCTTCGTAATGAGCAGCAGTCAGTGGTTGTGATCTACTTTGAACCGAGCAAGGCCTTTGACAAGGTACCGCACAGACGTCTTCTGGTGAAACTGAAAGCCCTCAGCATCCGGCCTTCTCTCCTTGACTTCATTGGTTCCTACTTGTCTAACCGCAGCCAGATGGTCTTAGAAGGTAATAGATATTCGACGCCTCAGCAGATCACGAGTGGCGTTTTTCAAGGCATGGTTCTATATCCCCTTCTCTTTATTCTGTACATAAACGAAATTTCAACTTTACTCACAAATTCACAAAATTTCGTTTACGCTGACGATCTCAAGTGCATTTATTCATTTTCTAAAAACACTTCCAATAGTTGCGTTGATAAAATTAACACTGATCTACTTATGCACTCATGTTGGAGCTCTAGTTGGCAGATGGATGTTTCTCCATCCAAGAGTAGTTTCTTGTGTTTTTGCCCCGCCAGTATTCCTGGACTCCTAGGATTTCTAAAAAGTACACTTTTAGAACGATTTACCATAAGAGACTTAGGTCTAAGTTACATGAATAAGCTAGCATTATCGCCTCATTCAGATCGAATTTCTGCAAAGGCTGCACAGATATGTGGTTTTATATCACATAACTTCTTCCTTTCGGAAATAAAGGGAAACCTATACCGCATGTTCGTTCTTCCTATCCCAGAATACTGCTGTTTCCTCTTTGGGCTGATGAAAGCCTCTGACCGCAATAAGATTAACAAAAGTTCAGAGGATTATTACTCGAATTTTATTTTCTCTTCTTGGATCCAGTATCTCTTAAACGGATAGATGTCAGTTAGCAAACATTAACTTTCTGTGGGTAAGAAAACTCGAAGCCGGTCTCAGCTTCCTGTTTCGCGTTAACGCTAGCCCAAATCTCTCAAGAATTAAAGCTCTCACTCCGGTTGATCGACCCTTTGCCACTCGTAATTCCTCCATGATAATTTCACCACCCCTTAGCTCCACAACTATCCGTTGTCAGTTTTTTGCCTCCAAATATGCCTTCATATGGAATAATCTCCGCCGGAAATTAGGTTGTCGCACATTAGCTATTTTGCAAAACCTACCAGCAAACATTTAGCTTTCGGAAAATATAAAAGTCCCATTGTCTGTTTCCTTCTTAAACTCGCAACTTTTGGATTTCGAAAAGGGTCCTCGTGGTATTTGAGGCAGCTCCCTTGATATTATATTGGTCTCTTATTATATTTCCATCATCCACTGCAGAGTCAATCTATGCATTCACTTTTTCTTACCCTCCTTTTAAACTAGCATTGCCAACTCTTGACAACCTTGATACTTTCCTCCGAATTTGCAACCCCAACGATGGTCTCCAGGTTCAGTTGATGATCAAGGCGGGTTCTGATGGTTTTGCTTCTTTGATTGGTGGACTATGCAGTCGGCAAGGTCGCATCTCGATGATGATCTCATGACCTCTACTGTCCCCTCTTCGTTTTGACCCTGGTGTCTACGATGAGTTCCCTCTCTCTCATCTCCACTGGTGGTTACAAACAGTAGCTCTGACTGCTATATTATCTCTCTCACGACAATTTTTTTATTTATTATTTATAAACAGACCGCGATGACTTACGCAGGCCTTATAAATAGAAAGTTAACAAAAAGGGGAGATTGTGGAAAAAATCGCTTACGGACGAACCTCCTGCATCTCTAAATGCGTACAAAATTCAAAGAAATCGGGTCAAGGGCCTTAGCGCTAGAACAAGACGGGACTTTGAAGTGGACCTGCTGAACCAGGCCACCGTGAACCTGAAACTGTTTTACGGTTACCTCAGACAGAGTACATGGAAAAAGGATCCAATACCCCTGTTGAGGACTGCCGAGGATATAGACCTTACTGAGGACGGAGCGAAGGATGATCATCTTTTGGAATGTTTCCAGTCAGTTTTCACAAAGTACACGAAATATGCTTACCCTGCCGATGACTTCAAAGTGGATACAATGGTCGAGACCATTCAATTCACCGAGGCTATTGTCTTCAAGGAACTTTTAGGGTTAAATGAATTTATGTCACACGGTCCCGATGAAGTACCGGTCAAGATGTTGAAAGAGCTCACCAGAGAGTTGGCAAAACCACCCTCTGTGATTTTTCAAACAGCCTTTGTAACCAGAGATCTACCAGCTGATTGAAAATCTACATGGATTACGCCGCTCTATAACGGTGTTCGCCGGTTCTCCGCCAACAATTGCCGACCGGTCAGCCTTACTGCGATTTGCTGCAAAATCATGGAAATAAAATTAAGCAACAACTAATAGAGTTCCTAGAACATAACCATCTGCTTTCCGAGGTCCCGCATGGTTTCCGTAGAGGTAGATCCTGCGTCACAAATTCGCTCTACTGTTTGAGCTTTGGACTGACGAGGTCGATAGAGGAAATACGGTGCACGCAGCCTATATCAACTTCAAAAAGGCTTTCGATAGCGTGTCGCACCACCAATTTCTTTATAATCTCAGCCGCATAGGAGTGAAAGGTAGATTTCCTGCATGGACAGAAAAAATCCTAATCGACCGCTCGTTATCTGTCTATATAAGCGACAAACAGTTGGCCAAGGTTGAGGATGATAGTGGTGTTCCCCAAGGCCCTGGTCTCGGCCCTATTTTGTTAATTGTCTACATCAACGATCGCGCCTGCGAACTGGACTGCGATAATGCCATGTTTGCCGATGATCTCGAAATTTGGCGTGTCATTAAAACTGCGGCTGACGAAGAGAACTTGCAGGCAAACTTAAATAGACTCCAAAAATGGTCAAAGGACTGGCTCTTGCCGTTCAATTAGAGCAAGTGCAACGTCATACGAGTCAGGGAAAAGCAATCCTTCGAATGGTACGGTTTACTGACTAAGTGGCATTCCATTGAAACAAGTGGATGCCCAAAAGGACCTGGGAGTCTGGATCACGCCCTCGCTTAAACACTTCCTACATTGCGCAAAAATAGCGAAGTCAGCGATGTCGATTCTGTACCTCGTTAAACAAGCTATTTCAGCCTTCAATGACGACTGCTTCACCAATGTCTTCGGAACCTTCGTGCGGCCGCAGCTGGGGTCCGCTATTCAAGCTCGGAGACCCTGGGTGTCGAAGGACATCAACATCCTTGAAAATGTCCAAAGGCGAGCAACCAAACTTGTCCTTGGACAGGGCTCACGGCCTTATGAAACACGGCTGTCTAAGCTCAAGCTTTTCCCCTGTCAATATAGACAGCTTCGGGGTGACCTGATACTAACATTCCGCATACTACGCGTTCAGGACTGCTGTCTTGGCTCAGGCGATTTCTTCGAGTTAGCAAGAAAAATGAACTTGAGAGGTCATACTCTCAAATTTCGTGACTGGGGCTAGGCTAGACATTCGGAAGTACTTTTTCCCCAAAATAGTGGTCGAAGCTTGGAATAATCTTCTTCCGGATGTTGTTGTGTCAGAAGCCCTGGAGGCTTTTAAGCAAAAGTAAGATTGATATAATGGTGCGGGTTACAACACAAACTGAAAGCTGCAAGGGCAACGTCCGAAAAATAAGGCCACTAGAAGTTTACTAGCTATATTTGAGTAATATTTCTGTGTGTGTTATTATTTTTATCCGAGGGCGCACACTCCCTTAATTCCCATGCGGAGGTCCCCGAGGTCTTCCCTGCTTAACTATCTGCAAACACTGGTGACACTGTAAGTGTTCGCATCAGCTCAACCTGGTGGCCATAGTCCATGCGGTGTATGAACGATATCCCTTGGTTCCAACCGCAACGGACCGAGGACGATTAGGGCGGATATTTCTGCCTTTGAAACCACTCGGCTGACTGTGTAATCAGCAAGGGAGTGTCTGGCTGCATATTCCACACTTCGGTGAGGATCCAGGTGAGCTCCACAATTCAGTGTAATACGTAAATCTAAGTTGCGCTCTATTGTGGGTTCTACTAAATGTTTCACATAAGGCGTATATTGTGAGCCGTCTTCCAAAATGCATACCCAAGTTGCACATTATATCCGTGGCTGGGTAAAATATCAACAGAGCCTCGGCACATTAGTGAAGCTCCTACCGCTTGGTCACATTCGCTCACGATTATTTTCTGGGAGGGCAAAGTTACAGCTGCTTCAAATTCTATTCTGTGACTGAGCTTTTTTTGAATTACAGTCTGTTTCTTGAGTTCAAACGCATTCTCTGAGAACACACCAACTCACATAGTACCAGGGCGTATAACTGTGTTACCGGGTCAAAGAACAATGCAGAACTACTTGAGCTCTGCCGCTAAATTTGTTTTCTCCTTCTGCTCAACAATAAATGTAGGTTACGCAACGGGCTACTATAACCGCATTGCTGCAGTGAGTGACCCTGTAGGGCAATGTATGCTAGTCAATCCAGAAAAGCGATTTACTGGCCACGTCTGTACTCAGCATGGTCACCGCGGGGTCGGAGATAGCATAGGAGATCTTAACATACTGTGTGCGAGAGCTCAGTTAAGAAGATAGCAAGTTCAGCAGTTTACAACATGTACCGAAAGAGGAGCGTTTCAGGAGAAGAAGGGCATTGTCAACACGATCAAAGGCCTTAGTGAAATCGAAATAGACTATGTAAAATTCAAAACCACTGTCCCTAGTTTGTATAACGTGATCAAATAAAGAGAGCTGACAGGTATCACAAGACCTTGCTTTGAGGAACGCATGCTGTGCCACACTCAGTAGATTATTCTCGGTTAAGCAATACGTCATCTAATCGTTGATCAAGGTCTGCAAGATTTTCGAAGCTACGGACAGTGTGTTGATTGGCACAAAATGCATCAAATGACGTAGATTGACCGTGTTTGGGGCTAGGTAATATGTGCGATTCCTTCCTCACACTGGAGAAGGTTTCAATTTTTCAAAGCTAGATTAAATATCTTATACCGAAGGGACGATAAAATAAACTTAGCGTCTGCCTTTATAATACTGACCGGTACGCCATCTGGTCCTGGCCTATATATATGTATATGTATATTTTGAAGGGTTACAGGCATTGCCCTTGATGACCCTATTAATGTTAGGTTATCATTGCATGTGTACAGTCAATATAAAATGTTGTACATTTTTAAAAATGTTTGAGTCAAAGCATAAGATAACTTCAAATGCGTTTTTCACAGCCATAGGGTGAAACATTGTGGAAGAAAAAGTAGAGCCCGAAAGATTTTTAAAAGGCTGGTTTTTAAGAAATCCTGCTGTGACAGTCGTCTTTTGTCAAATACAATGCAATCAAGCCTTCTTTTAAAAATCAATAATGCTTTCAGAGGTAACCATCTCACTTGGTAACGAGTTCCAAGGTCGAAACCACTCGTTGGCTGAAACAAAACTTTCTGAGGTTCAATCGCGTGCGTTCGCTATTAACCTTGTAAGGATGACCACGCAGATGAGTTGTGCAGGCAAAGTCGAAGAAATCCTCCGATCTCAGGGTGGAAATCATGGCCCCGGATAATCCGGAATGTCCAGAGCAGACTACACCGTAAGTGCCTGTAGGAAAGAGGAAATAAGTCAGCTTTTTTTCAATCTGTCTTGGTACGGTAAAGTCTTTAAGACCGTCAACCATCTTCGTTGCTCTCCGTTGCACCTGTTCGAGGAGGTCAACATCTTTCTTCATCCACGGTATCCAAGCTGGTACTCCGTAATCTAAATGTGGTCTCACAAAGGCGCCATAGACTTTTCCGAATAGATCAGGGGGAATATTTTAAACGCACGTCTGATCCAATGTAGTGTACATGTTGCCTTCTGGACTGCTTTCTTACAGTGTTCTAAGAAAGCAGAATGAAGTTGACGAAAACGGCGAACGGCTACGGTTACGGCCCAAAGGGTACAAGTCATGGTTTCGAGGACGGCGCCGGTCCAACCCTAGATTGTTGGAAGGGTAGCAGCCAAATTTTAAATAAATGTTCTGGACAAGAAAACGTTAAAACTATCAGCCGTCAATTTGTCATGGACTACAGCATTGCCAATGGTGTCTCGAAGGACGGCTAGCCGTGTTTTACCATGGGTTCTTATTGTGCGTGAAAAAGCTTTCGCGACATTTAACTAACCGTTTCGACATATTTGACGTCATTGGATAGCCGCGTTTCTTTAGATAGCCCATTAGACTGCTAAAACATATGTCGAATCGAGGGCAGAATGGAAATGTCGTTATGAAAATGGAATCGACGAGAGAGTTAACGCAACCGATGGCGAAAAGATAAAGGGAGATGAACCTCATCAGTGACATTAATTAATTTCTTACGGTGAATAAAACGAAAAATAAGTGGATGAAAAATTTCTTAAGGCTTACCGGTACAGGTTTTCACACCCTGACAGAAAGAAATCAGACCAGCCGAGGGGATTAAGATGTATCAACAATGCTGTCGATAGGGCTGATCGGAAATCAAAGAAGAAATTAAATTTTTGGTAAACGTTTCATTTTTTTCAAATTGTAGTCTAGAAAACAAAGATCTCGTGGTCTGATCTCCCAACTGGGCCAGAAGACGACACTGTCAATGGCAGACAACCTCTGCAGAAGATTAGCTGAAGTATGCTTGATCCTCGGGTAGAGAAGTCAACAAGCTGAGTCCGCATGCCGATATTTACGGCATCAAGTATGTCCTCAAAATTCATGGGTCGGAAGGTGGAATACATTGAAATTCAGGAAGATTGAAATAACCTGCCATCAAGCAACACTTAAAATTTACGGCAACCGTGGCCTGAAATGCCCGTGAGAGAAAACAATCGTATTCCTCACTGATATTGGGCGAGCGATGGACACAGCCAACGTGTAACGAGTAAAAAGTTAGACTAAAATAAAAGATGGACAAATTGTCGGACTGGGCCATGGCTCGTCACAATCGTTTGACTCAGTTCTTAAGACAAGGCCATGAGCTAGTAGGGGCACGAGCATAGGTATAACGCAGTACGACACACATGGGCAACTTAGACAGTTGGAAAAACTCTAAATCTAGCGCCGGTCCTTTTTTAAATTGCAGTCTGTTTCTTGAGTTCAGACGCATTCTCTGAGAACCCACCGACTCACAGGGCATATAACTGTGTAACCGGGTCAAAGAATAATTCTTAACTACTTGAGCTCTGCCGCTAAATTTGTTTTCTCCTTCTGCTCAACAATAAATGTAGGTTACGCAAGGGGCTGCTAACATCGAATTGCTGCAGAGCGTGACCCTGTAGGGCACTGTAGGCTAGTCAATCCAGAAAAGCGCTTTACTGGCCACGTCTGGACCCGTCGGTACTCAGCAATGTCGCTGCGAGGAAAGCGCTCGTGAACGCTGTCGTGAAACGTCGTCTTAAGCACAAGATTTCGTGTCCCTTAAAAGAGAGGTATTATGAATACGTCTATATTTTCATCAGTTTATTTAAAAGGTTAACAAGTAAGCTAGTAAAGGTAGTTTTTGGAAAAGGGAGGTGGACAAAAACCCTTGTTGATTTCCCAAAGACTTGGCACGACCAAACGCCTCGGTCAACCTCCGGTAACACCACAGCATCAAAGACTGAAACATTAAAGTAGCCTAGTCCTTCTCTATCGTCCAAAAACATAAAACAGGAGTAGTTCCCTTGTAAGATGGTTTCGACAGGGTTTTTATGCGAGCTACGCACCCAGGACATATGTACTGCAATAGCCTTCAATAACTCTCGCTATTTATTCTCAACATAAATTTACCACGAAAAATGTTAGCATTTTTGAACTGAGGTCAACTCATGAATATCCTTTTTAAATGTTAATAACCTACAGTGACAAAGGCACACATGAGCACTCGATACAGCAGTTATTATTGATCATAATAATAATAAAATTGTATTTAATGCCGGTTTACAGGCATTATCAGACGAAGTTTTCAGTGGGGATCAGGCTGGCAGTGAAGAAATATTCCTGAATATATATCATTATAAATTGTGTTTTTCGTATCTTTATGTTATTCAAGAGAAAACGCTGCTGCCTGTGGGATGATAGCAGTTCAGATCAAGGAAGGGCTAACAAAAGTATGCTTTGCTTGCAGTCTCTCTGTCCTTTTTACGAACCAGGATTCTGCTCCAGGCCAGAGTGCATCCGTGGACGGTTGCTCGCTGTCAGTCGAAGATGTCACAAGGTGCAGGCTGCAGAGACGGTGCCATAGTCCTCAAGGTGAGGCCTCGGATCGGGCTCAGATGCCGTGCACTCCATCGATCCGGAAAACAGTTTCTACCATGTCGGCACCCAGAATTCTTGGAAGCTGTTATGAATGCAACAACCCTAGTAATATTTCTCCTGCACAATGAATAAGTTTGCAGGATTTTTATATTCTTGGGTAGTTTATTCCATATGGCTATGTCATTTACCGAAGAGAACCGATGGTACTTAAGTTTTGTAAGCAAATTGAAGAATTAAAAAGACATTGCGATGACTGCTGTGCCGACAGTGGTTCAGCTGCCTCAGCGTGGTAAGGGGATTAAATTTACGACTATTCAAAAGTTTAAACAGTAAAAAGTGTACATTCACTCATCGGCGAAACCATAAGGGATCAATGTTTTTAAGCCCACAGCGTTCTCGATACGTCAGATTACGGTGCGTTGAGGATAAAATTCTTTTCTTAAAGAAGTGCTGGAACGATTCTATTTTCTTCCGTTCACTAACGCGCAGAAGGCTAAATAGAAACGAGCAGTATTCCAGGCCAGGCCTAACATCCATTTTATAAATGCGGAGTCTAGTATCAATAGTTTTAAAATTTCTGAGGATAAACCCGGTAGTTTTGCGTACTTTGGAGAAAATCAGGGTGCAATGCTCTGAAAGATTAAGACCGTTGGACGAAATATCTATGTTGCGCTCGATTGTGCGTTCAACTAAATGTTTCACATAAGGCGTATATTGTGAAGATGGACTAAACTTTGTTCACTGCAATTGCATTGCGATGTGTCCGCATTTTTGACGCATTTTTGTTAACGAACGGAAGCAAAATAAGGCCTCTTTGAAAATCATCCTAATTCTGGCTAGACGGTGCCTTATCATTCGGACCATTTGAAGCCGGGACCACGGACTTAGTTCATCCATAAAAAACACATTGCAAGAACATTAACTGACAAATCGTCGAGGGCATAAGGATAAGTGTTTCATTTGCATGTTCAGGTTTGATGCTTTCAATAAGCTCACGAATACCACACACAAAGAGAACCATCTCGGGAGATCGGCTGCTGATTTTCCTGGAATCGTAGCCGCCTCCCGTCACGATGTTTGACACATCTGGTCGTCATCATTCCCTTTAGCGTGTCATCACCCGATTCGGCTTTGAGGCCACGGAGCCAGGAATAATCTCTTTCACCGTGGTGAGAGGATCGAGGTGCTTGGTCGCGAAGACAATAACTGGTGAAACGGTCGTCTCACCAGGTCTAACAAAACTGATTTGGTTTTCTTGACAACTCCATCTCGGTCTCCTTAATTTCCTAGTTGATGCATCCAAGTGACACATATCCCTACCTGAAGTCCCTTTCGAAAAAGCGTCTTCAGCGCATAAATGACT